>APFE031387401.1:3561-39238 GCA_000404065.3 Pinus taeda | reverse complement strand
AGTCAGAAAGAAGAATGGCGACATAAGGATTTGTATTGATTTCAGGAATTTAAATAAGGCAAGTCTAAAAGATAATTTCCCATTACCCACTATGGAGCAAATACTCCAATCGGTGGTAGGCTCAGAGTTAATGTCCTTCTTGGACGGGTTTTCAGGGTATAACCAAATTCTGGTTCACCCCGATGACCGACTCAAAACCACATTTAGAACAAAGTGGGGAACATATGCATATCAAAAAATGCCTTTCAGACTCATTAATGCAGGAGCCACTTTCCAAAGGGCGATGGATATCGCTTTCAAAGGGTTAATTAATAGAACAGTAGTCGTCTATTTAGATGACATTACTGTATTTTCAAAGCAGAGATCCAATCACTTGCATGATTTGAATCAAATCTTTCAACGCTGTAAGAAATACGGTATTTCTCTAAACCCTAAGAAAAATTTTTTCGCTCTTGATCAAGGTAAACTCCTAGGCTTTATTGTATCTAAATATGGCATCTATATTGATCCAGATAGGATTAAAGAAATTTTTGAAATCCCTTTTCCTCATAATAATAAATCCATGCAGTCATTCTTAGGCCAAATCAATTTTGTAAAAAGATTCGTTCCAGATTTTTCTCAAATTATTTTACCATTTCAAACTCTGATTAAGAAAAATTCAGTCTTCAAATGGGGATTGCCAGAAAAGGAAGCATTTGAACTAATCAAGCAGTCAATAATCAATGCCCCAACTCTAAATACTCCAAATTTTTCTAATCATTTTACATTATATACCATCGCATCCGATTCTTCTTATGCTGCAGTACTTACACATATCAACGATCACAATTTGGAAGCACCGATTTCATTCTATAGCTCAAACCTTCAAGGTGCAGAACTAAATTATTCTGAAGTAGAAAAACAAGCCTTTGCTGTATATAAAGTAGTTAAACATTACAGACCTTTCCTGTTAAAATCCCATATAAAGGTTATAGTTCCTTTCTCCTCAGTTAGACAACTATTAATCCAAAGAGAACTGGGAGAAAAAAGGGCAAATTGGGTAACAACACTTCAAGAATATGACCTAGAGATCAAGCCACCAAAGATTGTTAGAGGCCAAGGTTTTTGCAGGTTATTGGCAGGTGCATCCAACATCCCGGAGGCAAGTGATACAGATCAATCTGAAACCATCAATCAGGTAAGTGTCATTGACTCTGAATCACAGTATGCTGATTTAATATTTTACTTGAAAAATGGATATGCACCTCCCAACCTATCCTACAAAAACAAAAGGGCAATAAGATTAAAAGCAAAAAAATTTACCATGATTGATGATGTTCTGTTTAGGCAAAATTATGACTCTGTTTTACTAAGATGCCTTGAAAAACAGGAAGCACAAAGGGTCTTGCAGGAATTGTATGACGAACCAGCAGGAGGCCACTTCGGAGCTAATAACACTGCTCACAAAGTCATCCATGCTGGGTATTATTGGCCCACTCTGTTTAGAGATGCTCATGAATATGTGAGGAAATGCCAAAATTGTCAAACTTCAAGTGGAAGACAAAAGAAATCAGCTTTCCCTCTGCAACCGGTCAACATTGAACAACCATTTGAGCAATGGGGATTGGACATTATCGGAGAAATTACCCCTAATTCTTCCAAAAAACACAAGTATATCCTTACTGCTACCGATTACTTTACCAAGTGGGTTGAAGCAATTCCGTTAAAGACAACAAACTCTGAAGCCATTATCGAATTCATAAATCAATTCATCATTACCAGGTTTGGTGTCCCGAATGCTCTTGTTTTTGATAATGCATCTTACTTTTCAGGCAATTCTATGTTTGATTTCGCAATTAAAACAGGTTTCAAACTCAAATATTATTCTAACTATTATCCTCAAGGCAATGGTTTAGCTGAATCTACAAACAAAAACCTTATCAAAATTATCAAGCGAACTATCGAACAGAATCACAAGTCCTGGCACAAATCTTTAATATTTACACTATGGGCTGACAAGATAACACATAAGGCTTCTATAGGTTCTTCCCCATTTAAACTCGTTTATGGGAAAGAAGCTGTACTACCAACAAATCTTATTCTTTCTTCTCTAGCCCTAGTTCAATTTATTGAAAAAAATCCTTCTTCTTCTTTACAGTTTAGACATGACCAAATCCTAAAATTGGAAGAAGAAAGAGAAAAAGCCAAAATTATTCATGCCAAACATCAGCAGATCATCAAAACATCATTTGATTCAATTTCATCTGGTTCTAAACAATTCCAAGTCGGTGATTTAGTTCTGAAATGGGACAAAGCCCATGAAGATAAAGGAAAACACACCAAGTTTTAGAAGATGTGGCTTGGACCATTTCAGATCTATGAAAAGATAAGCCATTCAACCTTCATGCTGCAAGATTTATCAGGGTTGAAAGATTCTCTCCCTATTAATGGTCTAATCTTAAAGAAAATTTTCAACTGAGGAGGTAACCCCTTCTCCTTTTAATAGTATTTTTATAGTTTGTAGCAAAATTAGAAAATAAAACCGTAAGGCATTTTCTATTTGACCTTTGTTGTATTCAAAGAGTTTCTCAAAAACAAGCTATGTGATATTTACTTTTAAATAAATAGAAGTATTGAACAAAAGGAATGATTTCTAGGAAATTAGTTATAATTGCATTCTGAAACTACACTACAATCCTAGTAAACCCCTCTTGAAGTTTATAAATCTTGTAAATCTTTTTAGTTTTTAAATTGGTTATAAAAGGGTTATTAATATTAAAATAGAAGCTAATCCAAATTCAGCATCTCAAACTCTTACCTTGTCATCCGTCTTATCTTAAGGAGGAAAATTGTCTAATCCATTTACCAAAGTTCATGATTATTCAGGGTGTAATTCCAAAAATACTGGGTATAAAAGTTGAGAGGTCTTATTACAAGCCTGCTCACCATGTTCATAAGAAAATAGTTTAGCCGACATTACCAATACTGCATACCAAAACAGGGTAATGGCTTCAATAGTAAGAGAAGGGGTCTCATCACGAGCCAACTTGTTCGGTTAGATTACTACCAGTGAATGGCATTATCACCTAACTAGCCACCACACCAGGGCAATGACTTTTATCTTACAAAATAGCAGAAAATGAAAATAAATGTGGAAAAACATGTTTTGAATTCATTCTGTTAATCATGCTCTGAAGTGAATGGGACAATAGATAACCATATGGTTTAAAGGTAACCCTGCCGAAACTATGGACGTTTATTGGCAGCAGAGGCTCTACCTGTGACGAAGAGAGTTAATTTTACTAGCTGATTTGGAAAAAGTTCTCTGCTTTATCAATATCAACCATCAAATCCCAATTTAGAATCTAGAATGTCTTTATTTTTAACAAAAGAGGAAATTAGCGAAGAAAGTTTTGTTTTGTCTGGAATGCAACTATACCTAGTTATATTAGAATTTTCCCTTTTGAATAAAATTTCTATTTTGAAAAAGTTTAAGTATTTATACACTTTTCAGAGATAACTGTTTCTTCCAGCGGATCGCCAATTGTTGTGCCATACAACAACCCCCCATTTCATATCATTACTATTCCAAAATTATAATGTGAAATGGGTCCCTTTTAATTTTTGTTTCAAATTGGTATTAATTTAGAGTTCTATTTCAAAAAAGGCTCGAATAAAAGGAAACATTATTAAAATACCTTTCTAAATAAAACCAATCAAAAATCTCAATATAAAACGATTTATCTTTATCATTGCGATAAAGCGATCGCAAGATCGCATATCGCAATCACAAAGAAAGCATAGCTTAAGGGACATATTGGTTTTCGCCGATGCGAAATCACTATCGGATATCGCCAAAAGCATAAAGTAACATAAGCAATAACCCTTGCTCCTATGCGATGCGATATCGGCAATCGGCAATCACACTTAAATGCCAAAAAGCCTCCCAATCGCCCGATGCGATGCGATATCGCTATCGGCGATCGACGACTCACCATGCCGTCATTTTAAGCGACCCTACTAGCTATTTCCGACGCGATGCAATATCGCTATCGGCGATCGGTGATTCCAAAAAAAACCAATGCAATAACTTAGCATTTCCCCGATGCCCGATTGCGAAATGGGTAAAAAGCACAGTTTTCAAGGTAATGGTCATAAAGACAGTTTAATATAATTTATTCGTAATTAAGGCAATATCCTTTGAAAATCCACTCATCTACATTCAAACCACCAAATCGCCCAACGCATGCTTCAAATAAATCATTCGGCCATTAACCGAAGTGACTCGTATTAATGAGATCGACAGGCCATAACGACCATTTAATGAAAACAGCAGGCTTGCGATCTATCTACAGATTTGATCCTAAGGCCACCTCAAGTCAATTGATCGCTATGAATGCATCCAGATATATATACTTCATGCTGTTCAATTCATGTTATTGTTGTCTGTGTTACGCCTATCTTTCGCTCTGTGCAGGATTCTTCCACAGAGACAGAATTAAGTGGGATGGGAAAGAAATCCAAGAAAACTACAATGCCCACTGCTTCGCAATCCACAGGGCAAGCTGTCATTGATCCAAGCAGAAAGAACAAAGGGCTTATATCAGATACAACATGCTTAGGACTTACCAGGACCACTTGGCAAGGGACTTATAATTTGATTGAAGCTGAAGAGCCAAAGGTGACCGGAATAGAAATTTCATGTGATAATACCAGCAAATCTGATGCCAATTTAAAAGACTTGGCCGACTCCTTTCTACACAGAATAGCGGCCCGGGAGCAAATTCTTCCTTACACGGATGTGGTAAGGTGGGCAATCCAAGAGCTCCCAATTATCAACAGATTGTTTAGCACTGCGGATGGGAGGATTTTCGGTTCTTTTTGAGCCGAAGATCTAAGGCTAATGTATCACTTACCGATAGAAGAGAAGAAATGTAATGCTGCATTTCTGGAGAAATTTCAAGCAGAGAACAAGACCGAGTCTGAACCAATTCGAGGCTGAAGATAGAATTTAGCAAAACACAAGCATGAAACCTCGGGTAAGTACTCAGTTGACTCCCTGTGTTCTCCTTACTGTTATGCTGGAATTATGATGTGTAGGCTATGGGGATTGCATGACTCTGCCAATTTTACCATAGAAATGGTTCCCCTAATGGAGGAAACATGTAGTGGAATAAATTATGGATTGGACGATTATATTATCCGACAAGTTAGCCAAAGCCATCCTCGATTTCACGTCTAACTATCGTGTCACAGAGAGGGTTATTTTGCCATTTTATTACAGTGCCTATGTGATGGATGTGTTGTGTTTTAATTCTGAGTTTCCTATGCTAGGATGGAGGTGGACGTCACAAGACCCCACACCTATTCACATATATTATTAAAAACTATGGAAGACTAGTTATAAGCACCACCTGTACCAAATCTGCAACGGTTTTATGTTGCCAATTCATTATTCCATTTTTAATAAGCCTGCCCCGAAGATTTCTAAGCAAGCAGGGGTAGATTTGACTGTAGTAGCAAGTTGGTTTGGGGAGGAGAAATTCACCTACATCAGAGTTTTTAGCAGTCAGGCCAGGCCGCATGTGCTACCACTTTACATCCCTGATAAGCTACTTGCCAGGGAAGTAGCTTACCAAATCAATGCTGAAGGGCTTACTCAGACCCTGAAAAGAGCTAAAAACCATGTTTGGCCCTCTTTTCCATTACGAAGTGGAATTTATACCCTGCATGACATCAAGCATGCAGAGAAGGAAGCTGGGAAAATGAATTTGCTCACTCTGGCTACTCTGCTAAGCAGGCAGTATGATCCAAGGAAGATCGCTTACAATGCGCTCGACCAGGCCAAATTGGCCAAGGTCGAGCACAAAGAAGACAAATTCGAGGATTTTTTTGCATCGGCCGAATCGTTGTATCACGTCAAGTCGCTTGCCAAAAATGTGTATAATGATGAAGAGCTAGTCGAATTTAACAGAATTAGAGAACAGAGGTTGTAAACTCTGCCTCTAGACCTATTAGTGACTGTTCCAACAACAACCAGGTCAAGCGAGTCTGAGCAGCGAGATAATACGCCACCTCCTACTACATCAAAGCAGAAGGAGGAAGTGCATAGCCAGAGGCAGGAGGTGACCTAGGAAAATGTGCAGCGACAAGAAGAAACCCAGGCGAAGACCCAAGAAGAGAGCAGCTCTAAGAATAATAATGATATGTTAGTTGATCCGAATTTTCTCCAGCAATGGCAGCAATTCAGTACAATTATCAGCAACCTAGAGTGCTCAAAAGAAGATGAGGTTTCTAAAGAAGGCGACACACAGGAAGCGACATCGAAACCGGTTTCGGGCGAAACCAGCGGCCTACCCAAAACAAAAGAAACAGAGATAATTCCTAAAGATCCAACGGGAGAAACCGTTTTGCAAATTGAAGAGATTCCCCCTTTGGATGTATTTTATAGCCCTAAGAATAAAGTTGTTGTAAAGCGACAGAGGAAAAGGAGAAGAGCTGATCAACCTTCCCCATTCCCTGAATTAACAGTAACGGGCAATGTTGTATGGAAAGAGGAATTCGACCCCTCCAATGACTTAACCAAGCTATCGCAATTCGCTGGAGCATATTTAGTGGAAACCATTGATAAAGCATCGGAGGTAAGCAGTTTATTGAAGACCAAGGACCAAGACATCTCTTCGCTACAGGCGAGACTATCAGAAGTTCAGTAAAAGGCATAGCAGGAGGAGCAAGAATTGCTAGTGCAGCAACAGAACAATAATCATCTGACCAAGAAATTACAAGAGCAAAAGCAGAGGATTGATGAGGGCGCAATCCAAAGGCAAAAAGAGCTATCGGCGGCACTGGAGCAATTAAGAATATCAACTGAGGGAACAATGAAAGCAAAAGATGAGAAAATCTCTCAATTGACCACCCAAATTGAGCAAATGAAAAATCTCCCTCAGGTAGATGAATTCAAAGTAGAAGCGCTTCAGTTAAATAAGGCATTGATTAATCGGGTTAAGCTACTATGTCAGCAGATTACACAAGCAGAACCATTGTGCGAGTTGGTAGCATCCATAAGAGAAAAGGTAGAAAAAGCGAGGACCAATTTGGATCAGGCCGAAGAAACACTAACAAACTTTATAGAATGGCAGGATTTCGATATAGGCCGGGCAACTAATCTACCAAGAATTTTGGAATCGCATAAAGAGATATTATTCACAGAATGGCAATCGCAACTAATGAAGGCAGAAAGAGCAATTTCCAGATGCAAAACAACCACTGGAAATATGGTTGAATTAGTAAATAATACACTTTATTTATCTAATATGATTTCCCAATGTACTCCAGGTCAATTAATAGCAGCAAATATGTTGGAGCACTCATGCTACCCGGAGCTGGAGAAAAATGCAAGATTGATTGCTCGAATCAACAGTTTGACATGGAATGCTTATTGGTTCTTCTTAATCAAGCCATACAGCCAAAGAGCCGCCTTGAAATGCCTAACAGATGCTGTCAGGTATATTATACCCGACTTTCAGGATGCCACATTCACCGCCCAATTCAGTTTGCGCCTCAACAAACCGCCAGAAGTGGACCCAATGCTTGCGATAAGCCATCTCAGGTTTAAGGGCAAACAACCTGAGTCATGACTCATGTTGCCGACTGCCAGATCGCCCCTGAGAATTAGATCGCACTTACTGATACCAATTTAGTAGGATTTTGTTTCATAGATTTTTTTAGCTTAGTAGTATTTATAGACCCTTTCATGCATTTAGAAAGGGTCGTAAAGTTTTGTATATGACTTAAACCCTGAAGTTGCACTATTGTACTTCAGGGATATTCTTTTATGAAACTCGACCAATTATTCCGAATTTAATGAGGAAGGTTTTTATGCAAATGTGCACTACTGTCATTGTTTGAAAGCATTTCTGTGTTGAAAAAGGAATGTTGAATAGCGATTGATATTTCGGATTGATCTACAGCTCACATGGTACTATTATCTGCCTCTGTACTCATTTTTGTTATATGAATTGTTGTTTGGATCGCTCTTGCTATTGTCGCTTATATATATATGTGCTTTTCACAACATTCTTTATGCATTCCACTATTGGTTGTTTATCGCATGCTTCTCTTTCAACCTTGTATATGTATCGATGATATAAACAGTGAATGCAGTAATTTGTATTTATCGCTTCATTGTGACTATTCATATGAAGCAATCTTTGAAAGATTGAATGTCTCTTATTTATTTTACAGAGTCATCTATATGCCTGTTAGATAGATAAAGATTATTTAACGCTGCATTCTGAATGAATAAGTTGTGCGTGGGATTAGTATTAGTTTCCCTATTTCTGTCAATAGAACAAACTAGTTGCCTATCACTCAAGTAAATTATTCATCACCCATCCATCCCTTTTATCTTACTATCGGGAAACTGGTCCCGTTATCTCCAGTCGGAGCCACCATCCCAAACGGAAAAGAAGTTGTACCAAGGTCCGGACCGGGTGGTTATCCACCAATGTTGTGGCAGCGATTTTCGAGGCCTCAATAGGTTGGCATGAATAATTTGGTGTTCTGCAAATGTTGCAGCCATGTATAGAAAGCATAATTACAAATGAATATTCTCCTTACCGAGTGCATCATAACTCAAGCTTAGACAAGCATCGAGGCTATGGTCATTTGGCAGTCTCTAAGTGGTCCATTTCCACTGTAGTGGATTAGTACATTGTGCCATTGTCCTCCCTACAACTTTTAGTGCCAGGGGAAGCTCATAGGTAACTCATGGGATAAATCTATGCTTTATCTATGCTTTATCTTCTTCTCAATGATCATTTACATTTATGTCTTATGACGTTTCCTTTGCAACATCTGATGCAAATGTTAGTTATTTATATATGAATTTTATTATTTTAATCTCAATATTTTAAACTTTTAAATATTTGTGGTTAATTTTTGTAATATGTTGTTTAATAAATCAAAAGATAAAATAAATAACTCTTGAAAAATTTGAAAATTGGTTAGAGAGGTGCTTTCCATTTTAGTGTATGGTATAAATGTTGTAATATTCAACATTTAAACTTTCTTAAATTAAATAAAAATAGTACAAATATTCTAATATTTAAAATTTTGGCTAGTTAAAAGGAAATAAAATAAAATAATTAAGTAATTATAATTAGCAATTAAAAATATTTTAACTATGCCAAATTACGTAAAAACTAAAAGTAAAAATTAAAAAAATTAAAAAACATAAAATATATAATTATATTAATAAAACTAAAGTAGCCTAGATCCATCATAATAACAGATGTACTAAGCGTTAAGAAAGCTCAAATCTTTTACTCTAATTTTATTTTTGATCTACCAAGTAAGGAGAAAGATCAAATCTCTTACTCTAATTTTATTTTATTTTTAAAAAGAAATATAATTTTGTATTATAAGTGAAATATTAATGCTAGGCAAAACCTTTATAAAATTAAACTTTCTCTCGTGTTTCACTATGCATAGATATCCAAGATTTCTTTCCTATATCTATCCATTATTTTATCCACTATCCTATACAGATTTCTACCATAAACTCCCAACAATAGGTAAATTTACAATACATAAAGAGAAGTTATAGACTTCCAAATAGAATTTCAAATTATCTACCCTTTTTAGAAGAAATGGTTGATTCCCTAACTCAAAACATGCATGATTTGTTTTATAAAAATAGGTTTTTCAAGATTGACAAATTTAAATATTTAAATATTATTCTCATTATGACATGTGTCAAAATTTTCCCCACAAATATTTTTATCGAAGATAGTAGCTATGTTAGGTTCCTATAATACTAGTGATCCCCACATTACTATTATTATTCTAGCCCTTTTTGTTATTATTGTGCCCTTATTGTCCCCATATTATTATCAGTGTGCCCCATAAAAGACAACTATTGTTATTGTTGTGCCTTTATATTATTATTGTTATGTCGGCTTTCATTATATTGTGATCCCTTAGACTCCTATATATAGAAAGGAGATTTTTTCATTTGTATCATCCAAGAATATATCATTTATGTAATGTAAAGGAGGTTTCCCCCTTGAAGAGGATGATTTTGAAGTCATTGATCTATCTTTTCAATATTCTTGTGAGCTATTTCATAGCATTTCGTATCAGAGCTTTAGATTCTAGGGTTTCGCTGCTCCAAACAAGCCATCATGGAATATTTGCTATAAATTTTTCCTGCGATGTTTCAGAAGAAAAAAAAAACTATTTGAGCCAAAAGCACGAGGATCCTCGGGTCCAAATTTTAGACCTTTTTCTAATATATTTTAGGAGATATGATCTAAGGAAGTTATGTTTTTTGTAGGCTCCCAAATTATATCCCAAACATGTGACCTTCGGAGAATCCTCATAACTTTCTCTCTGAGTGTCAGATTGAAATTTCGTAAGAAGTTACAAAAATATGACAAATTGTAGTTTTTTGTGCATTGTTTTCAGGTCTGAAGGTTGAAACAGTGACACGTGGAACTTCATATATGTTCTCTCTCTACTAAAAGGTATATAATCAAGTCAAATTCAGAGATTGGGTATAACTCTTTCTTGGAGAATACAATTTTGATTAAATTAGTGGAATTGGAAAGAGGATTCAGAGGGATACCATAGTACACAATTTCAGACCTTGGAGATCCGAAATTTCAGAGATACATCAGATTCAATAACGCGCTCCTATAAAGTGAAAAACGATGTGTAGTTTTTTTTAAATTTTACATAAGTTTGGTTTGAAAAATTAGTTTGAAGGAATTGAAAGGGCATAATGAAGAATAATTACCATTAATTGATGCCTTAAAGAAAGAAAATGGGAACACCTAGTAAGCAACCTGTAATATCTGTCATGATTCGTGAAGAAGAGGAAGAAATGCAACATGATATATCAAAATTACGACACCAAGTTCAATAAAATTCACTCTCACAAAAAGTAACAGAAGCTAAGATGGATGGTTTAAAGAAAGGCATGGAAGCTAAGATGGATGTCGTGGAATATAAGATGGATGGTTTAAATAGAGTCATGGAAGATAAGTTGAATGATGTGGAAGCTAAGATGAATGACATGGAAGCTCAGATGGATGGTTTAAAGAAAGGCGTGGAAGCTAAGATGAATGACATGGAAGCTAAGATGGAAGGAAAAATGGAAGATTTGAAGACAAAATTGACAAAGTTTCTACAAGAAATGTTTACTAATGGTGAAAGGATACTAAAGGAAACCCATGATGAGAACAAAAGAAATGTTAATCATGATTTCATAGACACTAGCATTGGATTGAAGACCCACTATGTTCCAAAGATTGATATGAGGAAGTTTGATGGCAAGGATCCCGTAACATGGATACTACAAATGGAGCAATATTTCAATCTCCATAATCTGGAAAACATGCAAAAGGTACGCATTTCAAATTTATATTTGGAACCAAATCAATTCATATGGTATCGATGGCTTTGCTCTTGTAAACAAATTTTCAGATGGTCAATTTTTAAGGAAGAAATGATAGCACATTATGAGGATACAAAAAGGAACACCTTTTTTACCCAAGTGATAAATCTCAAGCAAAGGGGTTCGATGATGGAACATATTGAGGACTTCCGAAAATTGAATATACGGATAAAATATATTCCATAGAAGCATATGATTGATGTGTTCATAGCGATTTTAAAGGATTATATTCAACATGATGTTCACCTTTGGGAACTTGATTCATTGGAGAATGCATTCAGGTTGGAAAGAAAAACAGAAAAAAAAAAAAAAATTATGGCAACCAAAAAACCTACCACTCACAACTATAAAGATGGAAGTGTTGTTGCCCCTAGCCTTCCACAACCTACGAGGTTGACAGCTCAACAATTTGAAGAGAAAAGAGTAAAAGGGATTTGTTACAGATTTGATAGCAAATACACTACAGGTCATAGGTGTGCTGAGAGGAAATTATTGTACATAGATTGTGAAGAGGAGGACTAAAATGAACAAGAAACATCAAAAGAAGAGGATATACACTAGGAACAAACCCTAAAGAAAGAAGAAATGAATTCAACCATATCTTATAATGAATTGGATGGAATTACCATTTCTCAAACTATCAAGATAAAAGGACATATCAATAAGAAAAAGGTAATAGTTTTTATTGATTCAGACAGTACCCATAATTCTATTCTTTGTAAGATAGCCAAAGAATTGAATTGCTTCCTATATGTAGCACCAGAGTGTCAAGTGATGGTTGCAAGTGGAGGAACCATAAATTTCTTTGGAAAGTGCCATAATATCAAGATATAGATGGGAGAATATGTATTGAATAGCTCAATTCCTTCCATTCCAATGGGTGGTGCTAATGTTGTACAAGAAGTCCAATGGCTACAATCCTTGGGTACAAGAACTTTTATTTTTCAAGAACTTTTCATGAAACTTTATTTCGAAGGAGAGGAAGTCTAATTAAGGGGTATCGCAGGGAAACCAATAAAGGTAATCAACTCTAATAGAATGACAAAGCTTCTAAAGAAAGAACAACAAGTCGTAATTTCATGATTATGTTCGCTAGAGGTTCCCACATCGAAACCATTTATTTCTTCAGATCTCCAAAAAGTCTTGGACAATCATTCCAAGGTATTTGAGTTTCCCAAAGGTCTACCACCTATTTGTGATCATGATCATGCTATTCATTTGATTTTAGGAATATTTCTTCCAAAAATTAGGCCTTACAGATATTCCTATGGCCAAAAGAGTGAAATTGAATGTATGGTTGCAGAAATGGTAGAAGCTGGTATAATTCAACCTAGTCAAAGCTCTTTCTCTACTCGAGTAGTATTGGTGCACAAGAAAGATGGATCATGGGGAATGTGTTTGTATTATAGGGAGCTTAACAAGCTCACTATTAAAGATAAATTTTCCATTTTTGTCATTGATGAATTATTAGATGAATTGCATGGATTAATTTACTTCACCAAGTTGGACCTTCTTTCAGGATATCATCAAATCAGAATGAAGATTGAAAACATTCCAAAAAAAACATTTAGAACTCATGAGGGTCATTATGAATTTTTGGTAATGTCTTTTCGCCTTACCAATGCACCTTCTACATTTCAAGGCTTGATGAATTCCAATTTGAAACCCTTGCTTAGAATATTTGTGCTAGTATTGTTTGATGATATACTAATCTAGAACAAGTCTTGAAAGGATCATGTTCAACATGTTAAAAGGGTGCTCACACTATTGTTGGAGAAACAATTATATGCAAAAAGCTCTAAAAGTTTCTTTGGAGTACAAAAGGTGGAATATCTGGGTCAAATTCTATCTCATGAAGGTGTTAAGGTAGATCGTAGAAAAATTAAAGCCATCAAGGAATGAAAAATCCCCACATCCATAAAGTATTTGTGAGGATTTCTTGGGTTGACAGGGTATTATCGGAAGTTTTTTAAGTATTATGGGAGAATAGCAGCACCTCTAACAACATTATCGAAGAAAGATGCATTTTCATGGACTCCAGAAGAAACAAAGGCTTTTGAACAGATTAAAGAGGAAATGTTCCAAGCACCAGTATTAGCTACGTCGGACTTCAAAAAAACCTTTATTGTGGAATGTGATGCCTCAGGGAATTGAATTGGTGTTGTTTTAATGTAAGAAGGAAGACACATTTTTTTTGAAAGTCATCCAATCATAGGAAAGTATTTACACAAATCCATTTATGAGAAGGAAATATTGGAAAAACTACATGCACTTAAGGAATGACGACCCTATCTAATGGGAAGACACTTCAAGATAAAAATGGATAATGACAGTCTTAGATACTTCTTAGAACAAAAATTATCTTAAGAAAAGAAGAAAAAATGGGTCACAAAGATGTTGGGTTATGACTTTGAAAACATCTACAAAAAAGGGAAGCAAAATGTTGTGTAAGATGCACTCTTAAGAAATGATGAGGATGTGGAAGAATTGCTTTGCGCCATTTCTATTATCCAACCATATTGAATAAACAAAGCAATGGATGAATGACGAAGAATTGTGGGCACTCTTTCAAAAGATACAAAAATATTTGAGTAGATCTGATACATTTTGCTGGAAAAATGGTTCCTTATGGTATAAAGATCGCTTATACCTATGTAAGAATTCCAAACTCAAACAAAAGATTCTTATGGAATCGCACACTTCTCCTTTACGACGGCACTCGGGATTTTTAAAAACTTGCCACAGGGTATAGAAGGAATTCTTTTGGGATGACCTTAAATCCAATATTCAAAATCTTGTTGCGGAATTTTTGGGTTGTGAACAAAATAAAGTTGAAACAATTAAGACCCCGGGCCTATTACAACCTTTATCCATTCCAAGCCAATGTTGGGAGGAGGTTTCAATGGATTTTATCACAGGTTTACCCAAGTCCGAAGGAAAGAGTGTCATCATGCTGGTAGTTGAGAAACTTGCCAAGCACGCACACTTTTGTGCATTATCTCATCCATTTAAAGCCAGTGATAGAGATCCCATTTTCACTAGAAATGTTTGAAGAGAATTATTTTCTTGTCTCGGTATTCAGTTATTTCATAGCTCATCTTATCATCCTCAATCTGATGAGCAAACTGAGATAAGAAACATATGTTTGAAAGGATATCTTCGTTGCTTTGTCTTTATTAAGCAAACACAATGGGTCAAATCGTCGTCTCTGGCTTAATGGTGGTATAACACTTCCTTCCATACTGCAACAAAGATGCCCCCATTTATGGCACTTTATGGACATCATCCACCATCCATCACATCATATTTAAGAGAAAGTTTTAGGGTTCAAGTAGTGGAATATCAAATTGAGCATCAACAACAAGTTCTCCAACTCTTACATGATAACCTCACTTTAGTGTAGAATAGGATGAAACAACAGGGATATCAACATCACAGTGAAAGAAGTTTTGATGTAGGTGACTGGGTATTCTTATGACTACAACTATATAAAGAAATGTCCCTCAAGCAAGATAAGAAGATAATAAATTATCACCAAAGTATTATGGTCCATACAAGGCATTGCAAAATATTGGTACTAGGGCATACAAATTGGAGCTTCCTGCATCTTCCCCATTGCATCGAGTTTTCCATGTCTCATGTTTAAAGAAAGTTACAAGTGACAAGCTCCCAGTTCGAACAATATTGCCAAAAATTGACGATGAAGGAAAAATTGTATTGGAATCTGAAGAAGTCATAGAAAAAAGAACTCGACAGCTACGAAATAGATCAATTTTGAAGTATCTCATCAAGTGGAAAAAGTTACCCACTAAAGATTCCACATGAGAGGATGAGAATTTTATACAAAAGCATCCAAAACTACTCAAGCATTGAGGACAACACATTTTTGAAAGAGAGTGGCATGTTATATCCCTATAATACTAGTGATCCCCCCATTATTATGATCATTATTTCCCTTATTGTTATTATTGTGATCCTTTTGTCCCCATATTGTTATTAGTGTGCCCCATAGAAGCCCACTATTGTTATTTTTGTGCCCTTATATTATTATTGTTATGTCAATTTTGATTATATTTTGACCTTTTCAACTCCTATATATTGAAAAGAGATTTAGTCATTTGTATTATCCAAGAATTTTTCATTTAATGTAAATGAAGTTGTCCCTTCCAAGAGGCTGATTTTTAAAGTAAATGTATCCTCTATTGACAAATATAGTCATTGACAAATATGGTTTTTTTATTGTGTACATTTATATCTTATATGTTGATTACTATATGTTCCTAAATGACCATGTTTAGGTTTGATTAGTGTATTTTCGTAAACCTTATAGTTTCATTAATGTTTCTTCCAAAATGATTATCTTAGGGTTTGAATAGTGTATGTTCCTGAACCAAGGTTTGTTTATTGTATCTTCCACAAGCTTGAGGATGGAGCCTGGACATCTTATTTATTCTCACTGATATGTGGCAAACACATGATTGAGATGCCAAGATAGCTCGAACCGTAAATACTGAGAGTATTTCATTTATCTGGTTTTGTCGTCCATGACGTAAATGATTAATCATGCAAGAAAAACATATGCAGGTCTTAACTCAAACCTGACCCAAGACTTGTAAGAAGCCTATATGCTGTGCCAATCAAAACTTAAGACAGAGTTAGGTGGAAGTCAAATGGCTGCCTTGATGTGCAATTCCAAATCATGAATCTAACGTTCAACCATCTGACTATGCTTTCCCGTTCCAGTTCATGCTCATGTCCAAGTCATCAACCAAAAGACAGGATTATTATATACATGTAACTTTTCACCGCGAAGAAAATGGATAATATATAATTCAGAAAAGAAGAAGAATTGAGAAAGAACACTAATATAATTGTAAGCAACCGCAAGACGACGATGTTTGGAATAAAAATTGGAAAATCAGGTGCTCCATCTCCATCTCCACCTGACATAAACCTATGTTTCAGTATATCTATATATATATATATATAATGCGCCAGTTCTCACCTCCGAACCAACCAAAACACTGAACATCTAAAAATCATGCGTTGCTGATGGCACCGCATGCTCAATGTCACAGACCTAAAGTAATGAAGCGCGTACATGATGCCCAAGTGAAAGGTGTGCCCACAGCTGCCTCCAAACCGAAGCTACGAAAAGGACTCTGGTCACCTGATGAAGATGAGAGACCTATCGCCTATATCATCAACCATGGCTTGACCTACGTGGCCAAACAAGCTGGTAATCATTTATTAATTGGTCACGAGCTTGCACTTTCATTTCATTTCAGGGTTTTTTTCCAATCAGTATTGTAGTGAAAATTAAACATTTTGTTATTTTTTGGTTTGTCACGATGAAAATAAGGGTATAAATGTCTGATTAAAAAGGTAGGATTTTAGAAATATTTTGGAATTTCATGGGTAGGAAATAAAATAATTGATTTTTTTTATTTAGTTGATGAATTTATCAAATTCTAAAATATTAGAGAAATCTAAGATTTAATTACATTTATTTAAATTAAATAATAAAAATAATAATTAACTTTTATGAAATAAAAAATTAATATTTAATATTTATTAAATATAATTGATTTTTTATTTTATTTTTAATAGATTTGAACTTGGAATTTCAGGAAATATAACACTTTTTAGTTGGAGGAAGACTAAATGTACAATATCCATATGTTGGCCTGCTCTAATCAGCCTGCCAGTGGTTAGCTGCATGACCTTTAACTTTATAACACACCCTCGCATAAAGAGATAAATGAAAAATAATGAGCTATATTATAAAGTTAAAAGGCATGCAGCGAACCAGTCATTTAATGCCCTATGGCAGGCTAGTTAGCTCTTGCGGATCAAATCCATTTTACTTAATAAAAAGTTAAGTAAATTTTTAGTAATGCAATCCGACCTAACTGGATCATAAATTTCAATTCATCTCTATAACAAATTTTGATTTCCCATAGACAGATTTCGGTATCTGATGGATTATAAATTTCAGTTTTATCTTTATAGCAAATTTTGATATGATGAACAGATTTTGATACAAAATAGAAACGAGTGTAATAATTTAATTTTTATTTAATAAATTCCAAAATATTCTTAAAATCAAAATAAATATACTAATAACTCCACTTTTAACTTCCCTCTTTTCCGCCACTAATAGTGAGATAGTCAATTCACCTCTTGTTTGGAGTGCAGCTCTGGGTCTTCCGAGCTATTATTTTCAGTATGATGCGTGTAGTGGAGAACGTCAATCATAAAATCAATCATCCATTGGGTCTGATTGTGGCCTTATATTGGTTTATAATAGTATAAAGTTTGATGACTTTAAAATACAGCTTTCATGTCATTTGCCTTTGTAACAGGTTTATGGTTCTTGGCCATTCTCGCGGGGTTTGATCGTGACCTTACATTTGTCTATAATAGTATAATGTTTGATCACGTTAGAATACAGCTTTTCGTCATGTCATTTTCCTTTCTAATAGGTTTATGCTTCTTGGCCATTCCCTGTGCTTTTGAAAAACTTTTAACGGTCATGCCATTTTCCTTTCTAACAAGTTTATGCTTCTTCGCCATTCTCTATGTATTTAAAAATCTTTTAACGGGTTTATGCTTCTTGGACATTCTCCGTGTATTTAATAATTTGAAATAAAATGATATCAACATGTTAAAATACAATAGTGTTTCGTCATATCGTTTTCCTATCTAACAGACTGGCGCTTCTTCGCCATTCTCTGTGCATTTAGTAACCTTTTTTTTTTAGCAAGTTTATGCTTCATTCTTTGAACATTTAGCAATCTACAATAGAATTATATGAATTATTGTTTTTTATTTTGTATCGCTAGATACATATCTTACCAGATTAAAAGTAAAAAAAAATCATAATTAACACATTATAATATTAACTAACATAATTATTTAAATTTCAATCCTAAACCCTACACAACCTTACCTGACATAACTCACTCATCTATTCCAAATTTTATCTTATCTTTTTGTGCTTTCAAATTACCAAATGCATTGATAAGAACAATTAAATGTCAACTAAAATCCTTTTCAAGGGTCAATTAGCTTTCAGGAGACCTAGATTCAATATCAATCGAGCATTTACTCTCTGGGGTTCTCTTCTCACACAGATTAGCAAAAAGCGACTATGTGAGCTGCAAATTTTTGGAACCTTGTTACCATTTTAAACCATCACAATGAGAACGTTGAAGTAGTGAAAGGAAAATAATAATTTTCGATGTTAGTTATTATTAAAGTAAGATTTTTTTTATTAAATAATGAATAGAGATTTAATAAATTTGTTTAAATTATTTTGAATTGATAAAATCTAGAGTTACACAATTTTATTATATAAAAGTAATCCTAATTAATCAAAAAAATCAAAACTGAGAAATATTTAACTTTTTATTTTATTATAATAATTTGTATTTATTTTCCCTATGACTTTCGAGGATATTAGTGGGAGTATGGTCATCCCTATGCATGCACAAGTATGTGATTATTTAATATGATTGAGGTTATAGAATATGATACTTAGAAGTTTTCGGGGTTGTGTATCTATTGTGCATCTTTTCACAGGGCGAAGATGGTGGGAAAAGCTAGGCTCCTTGCAGGAGGAATGATTTGAGGAAAGTGGGAGTAATGTGACGTCTATTAAGACCATTTCACTATTAATTCTAGAAAGATTTATTGTGTCTAGATTACTAGAGTGAATTCAGAGGGTGTTTCTATAACCTTGGCTTTGTTCTTAATCTTTGTAGGTAAGTGCTATGTGTTGGAGAAGAGGTGTCATGGTTATTAGAACACAATAGGACTGCAACATGCCATACCTCGTAAGGTGATCCTCAAGCATTCGATATGTCGAACTCTACTTCAACCATCCAGCCATTGCATCTCATGTTCACCTTCACCAACTAGTACTAGGTAATTCTTCACTCCATTCAAATCTTTGTCAATCTTGGTATTATCTTTTTCTCTAGCTTTTTTTTTTTTTTTCAGGGGGGAGGCGGCGGTTGGGCTGGGGGCAGTGTGGGGTAAGGCGACAGAGGGCGTTTTTCATGGTTATGGGGTCTTGAAGGTCTTCTAAGTTTTATCAGTGGAATGTTGATTCCTCACTATTGTGACCCTATGATTGCAATAACCTTATACCACCTCATCTAGTGTCAATTTTTTTATTGTTGGTTTATACACTTGCTCCTATGTTTAGCTTTGGTCCACCTATCTTCTCTCCTCCTAGTCCTATAGCTAGCTTAGGTCTTATATCATAGTTTCTCTTAGTCTTGAACCATGTATAATCCATGTGTAGAATTCTATTGCAATATCTTTATGTTTGACATGTAACAACAAAGAATGTGTAGTGGGCATGAAGGGGGAGGCCTCAACCCTCACGGACGTATTTGTACCTAGCAGAAGGCCCCAAAAAATATTGATACCTATAATGTGGTCATCCCCTGCAAAACCCAAAATGAGAGACATACACACTTTCTCAGACTCAGAGATCCTATAGGAAGTTTCTACCTAGGTTCCAAATCTTGGGCATACCACGGGAAGTAGGAAGTAATACCTTGATGCCATCTCTTTGTTTTGGCATATGAAGACTCTGTTGAGCATGGTATTAAAGGATAAACAAGAAGAAAGATAAAATATCTTTGTAGATTTCGAAGACATCAAATGAGTCCAGAGAAGCTAGCGGATATGCTTAGAAAGAATGGACATGATGCTAGCTCATATAGAGTACCACCTTCAACATGATCATACTCCTCCATCTTCTTTAGACTCTAGTGCCAAAGATTTGGCACTGATCACCTCTTTAGACTCTTGATTTTATTAATGTTAGCTTACAAGATATTGTTTTATAATTTTGTACTTAATATGTTAACCATGTCAGAGTTGCTAAAATTGTTGGAATTTTGGACAAATTATTTATTTAGTAGGAGTAAAAAAGCATATTAAAACAACCTACTAAACCACATGTTGTAGTTAACTAGTTATATAATATAATTAGTGTTTATAATATTTTGAAAAAATACAATATTAACTTAAAAAAATGTATCTAATATTTTTATAATGATAAAATTTTTGTAATGACAATTAATTATCATACTATTTTATACAACCCAAAAACCTTTTTTCATTTTCTAAATTAAAGTCGCAAATCTTATATAAATATAAATAATCAAATTTTTACATTTTAATTAGATTAAATTTTAAGAAAAAATACAACAAAATTAACTACAAGAATAATAAACCTAAAAATTAATAATACATATTTATAAATTTATAATAAACAAAAAAAACAGCTAATATATAAAAAAAAAAGTTTAAATATTTTTATAAATTACAGATAATAAAATACACATAATATTTGCTGATAATATATATAAGAAATATATTTAAAAAATTAATTATTTATATTTGGATTAAATATCAATAATAAATAATTATTAAAAAAACAACCAAATATTCAACAAATATTCTGCAACTACCTTCAAGCATAATATCCCTCTATAATATCTTAAATGTACACAATTAAAATAAAATATAATAGAAATAAACACTGGGAATGAAACAAGTATAATCTTGTTATTTTTTAGACCAACGATTCATTAAAAACATTTTTCAAAAATTTAGTTATTAATTAAAAGTATATAATAATTAGATATATATATAAAACATAATAATATATATAAGATTCAGGAAAAAAAAACGAAAATAATTTTAGGATAATTTATGGGTTATAAATAAATTGAGTAGTAGTAAGTTTTATTTATTGATAAAATATTAATGGTAATAGATTGATTTTAAGATTTTAGAATATCTTTTATAAGAAGAGATGATGTAAATATATTAATTATTTTGATAGCAATAAGAAAGTCAATTGGCGAAGATGAAATTTTTTATAATTATAGAGTTCAAGAAATGTAAGAGGCCTCCAGGGTAATGAGGAAAATGTCAAGATTGGAAATATTGCAGAACTTGAAAGAAAAATTTAGGATTTTGAAATGGGATACATTTCACATTAATAATAGGAACTATATACTCTATGGACAAAAACAATGAACTTTATTTCCATTCAAACTAGTCAAGGGAACAATAGTTTGATTTCAGGAAAGGAAAGGCTAGTCTTTGGATGTAATTTGCATTAATATGTATTAAACCTCGGACCATCTCATATTATACATTTAACTATGTTCACTTTTCAATATAAGTATCTACCTATTAGTGAAGTAATATCCAATCGTTTTTGTCTTCTCTTGCGAGTGTACATAACATGGATATGAGTGGAAGGTTTCTCAGAGAATTGATCGAACAGAAGTGAGAGACGTATCTAACATAAATTAGTCGAGAGCTAGACTATTTATGATACAAACGATTTTCTCACAAAAGTTCAGTTACTAACCAATATCCATGACCATAAGCATGTTCATTCACTCAGATGTTACATAAGAGAATGCTAATTCTTGTTAGGTTTAGAAATTTATTAGAAAGGTCGTTCGTCTTTAATCCTTGCAAACACAATTAAAAAAAAACACGAGGAAATATTTACTATGGAAGCTTCCCAATTAAATTCCAAACTCCTTAAAATGGACCTTGAAATTTATCTTTACTAGAACTATTAAAAACCTACATTCAAACAAATTTTCGAGTATGAAGTAGATAATGTTGTAATCCAGCATAGTCTTGATAAAAAATGTTGAGTTCTAAAACTGGAGCTTCTCAACTTGTTTTCCGGAAAATGAAAATGAGGTGGTAATCACAACCTAAAGAGCTATGAATGGAAGGAGGTGCTAATGGTTACCTCCTTCTTCTTGTTTTCATAAATCAGAGGTGTGGTCTTTTTGTATGTATCTTTGCTCAAGCAATGTTTTCATAAATTTATTATAGGTCGTGGTTCAACATATGTTATGGACATTATGGAGTGATACAATTCATTTGTTTCATTAAACTACTACATTTTAATTTGTAAAGAGTGAAAGAATATGGAAGTTCTAAAACGGGAGCTTCTCAACTTGTTTTCTTTATATTGGAAAATGAAAATGAGGTGGTAATCACAACTTAAAGGAGGTGGTAATGGTGACCTCCTTGATGTTGTTTTCATAAATCAGAGATGTGGTTCTCTTTGTATGTACCTTTTGCTTAAGCTATGTTTTCATAAATTTATTATAGGTCATGCTTCAACATATGGACATTATGGAATGATACAATTCATTTGGCTACCCAAACTACTACATTATAATTTGCAAAGAGTGAAAGAATATGAAAGTTCTAGAGAGATAGTAATACATGACCTATGTGGACCAATTGATGTATTTGAGTGTAAGTGGCATCCAGACTAGTAAAACACTGAAATCCAAAAGTATGCCACCCAATTGTTGCCTAATTTCAACATCTACATAAATAAATTAAAAAAAATGTAATGAGGAGAAATTATACATTTTGTTTACAACATTCACAGAGTATTATAAGTTTATAATTGACTTAATGGGATTAAATTAATATAAAATATATAACCCCAAGTGAATCATTTATAAAAAGAATATAAATCATTTATGTACTCCAAAATTGGAAGCTATTTTTTTTTTTAATCTAGGATAATCAGTAACTCGTGAGAGTTATCTTGAACAGGCCTAGGATCAAATCCAACTTGCTACTGCTATAAACCTAGGCTAGGTGTAATAGCCTGCAAGTCGCACACAATAGCAATTAACGTATGCCTCAACAAGAGCCGAGACGTCTGCTCGGGGGTCGCCTACGCTTCTAGCCAAGACACAACAGGCCATATACTCAATGAGATTTGAACCTCCATCTCATGGGTTTCACCCAGCAAAACTTACCGTTAAACCCGATATCACTGTATTTGGAAGCTAATTTTGTTGCCAACAATAAAAATAGTCTTAAGAGAAGGATGGGGTCGGAGTTTTATAGTAGGGACAAAAACTAGTGATTAGGTGAGGAAAAGGCCAATTTAATAGCATATCAAAGAACAACTAGTGGATTCACCTCCCATAGTATAGATTTAGTTCATATTCTTCTACTCTGAATGTAAAAACATTCTTATGTATAATCAAGAACTTTTTGTCTCTTTCTAGGAAACTATGTAACTCTATAAATGATCTGAATTGAGTCATTAAATTAGTGATTCATAGGCTATGATCTCACACTGATGTTTCTTTGACTACCTTAAGTTATCACTAATTTCCTATAGTGAGATACACATTATTTCTTGAGTACATTTAATGACAATGTTAGAGTTTGATTAGTGTATCTTCATAAAACTGCACAATTGTTTAATGATTATCTTAGGGCTTGATTGACGTATCTTTTGGCAACTTCAAAATGGGCATGTTATTTCTTGTCATTGATATGTTATGGTGGAAAAATTTCTCAGATCCAACTATAATTATTTTGTGAGTTATTAGGTTTATAATGTTGATTCATTATTTTCATGCATGCAATGAATTGCTTCATATAAATTGAATGTGTGTTCTACTTATTAAACTACTAGGAAAATGATCACACTATTTCCATTAATGTTTAATACACTCTATGCAAATTAATACCTATGTTAATCACTTGGAATATAGTTCTCCTAAATCTTTTGCCTATTATCCTTGAATATCTATGTTGTGGAGATACAGGTTCCCATTGGAGGGGCTTGAGTATGGAAATATTTGTTCGAGTGTGCTTTGTCTCTAAATTGCTTTAATTGTTCACCGTTTATTTTATCGATCAACTTCAGCCTGCCAATATTAAAGATTAATTTTTTATTTATTTTTATTTATTTATTTATTTTTATTTATTTATTTTATTTATTTATTTATTTTTATTTTTTTCTGAGGTAATTCAAAACAATTATCATTTGTGACACATGGAAGGTTACCAATACCATGGCCAAAAAATAGGGAACCAAGAGTGGTCATATTCCCGATTATAGAGGCAGATGGAGAAGCTAAGATGAAAAACACAAATCTGTCTATTCTTCCACACTTGTATGGTTTTCGTATTAGAGATATTGAAACTTCTATGTATGGGTTTATTGTAGTTTCTAAAAGTTATATTTTAAAACTGATGAGCAGAAGCTCAAACTATTCCCTTCCACTCCTAAGGATGCAACCCTTTGTTAGATATAAGTTATCATTGATGCAAAAGGAAAAAATGGGTGGACATACTTGGGAGCCTTTTTCAGTATAACAGATAATATCAAACTCGTTTCAAAATTTCTCATATGGATAGAGATTGAAAATTTATTTCTAATGGTATATGGATTACTGCAAATGGCCTCCTAGATCAAAAGATATCGCTAGTCATTGGTAGCACGACCAAAAGCCCAAGTTGCATTGCTAAAGTTGTAGAAGGTTATAGTCGGCGCTAGTTTGGTGTTTGGCCAAAAATGGAGGAAATCTCGGTGGAGGAAAACCACTAAACAATGGACAGTTTAAATATGGATGTGCACCACAGGTTCGCTTCAACCCATTGGAGAAATTGTTCAAGCCCATGTGCACATTAGGGTTAATGACATGGTCATTCACTATTGGTAGTATTTCCAAACCATTGATCAAAAGATTGATGGTCCTTATTAATAGCATACCCACTCCCCCTTCTAATGCAAATCCAAACAAGGGGGGTCCGCAACAATCATGTTTGTAAGTAGAGTGGCATTGCAAGACATGAAGATGAGGGGACGTGGGTGGATAGGTAGCAAGGTGATATTGATAAACAAACGTGTCAAATTTTATAAAAGGAATACAACAAAAAACCAAGGACAGGGTCCCTTCTTCCATCATACAAGTTGACAATGTGGAATTATCTAAAGAAGAAACATGGCAAGGTTTCATTAGCCACATAAAGTGGCATGGAGCCATGATGAAGACATAATGGAATGATGACATCAACATAATGTTAGCATGGCATGGCACCAATGAGGGCATGACATGTGGCATGCAAATTTTAAAATTTTTAGTTACTCAAGTGTGTTGAAAAAGAGTGACACATGACATTGCTCAGCAAGTGATGTGTGGCACATTTGGAGAGGTGGCATAAATGCTAGAAGACACATCATCCTAGACGAATGACCTTAGAAGTAAACAAGGGTGCACAAATGAATAATCTTGGGTAAATAATTCTAAGACACATTAGAGTGCAGGTGACTAAGCCACATTATGCTAGTAACTTAGTGATTGGTCTAGGTGTGCAACATAAGGTCCCATTGGGAAACATCATATTAGACCCAGAAGTTCAAGCTCCTTGGAATTCTCAAGGGGAGGATGAGTTTTTTTTCCAAGCTAATGAGTCTCTGGGACATTATGGCATAAAGGTGGTATAAACCAATAGAGTGGAAAGCAAACTCGAGGTTCACAAGTCATGGAGAAATAGTCCTATCAAGACAAGTACGCTTGGAGGATTGACACCTGAAGATTTGGAAGGCGCAACACTACGTTCTTTTAGGAAATAAAAGATGAGGGATAAGGAAAAGCTCCAACGCTTGGTCTATGTGTGGGTCAAGTGACCAACGGTGCAGAAGGATTGATGAGTGGTGATTAAACCCTAGGGGATATAGTATAAGGGGCTCAAGCGTTAGGATATTCCAAAACATAGGAAATATTTAAGTATAACTTGATCTAATGTAGAGTTAGGTAAACTGTGTTTCTTTACTATGTAAATTTGTAACTTACAATCTGACGGTCACGATATGTTCTAGACATATCGTGACACGACGGTTCATTCTCTCCTCATATTACCGACACTTGATCCGTGGCTTAACACCTGATTAGTCCATGATCTTTGTTTAAAGAGCACGAAGGGTCATTTGTAGGGTGATTGTTCATGAGAGAAGCTTATGTAAATTTTCTTTATTTTATTAATAAATTTCCTAAAGTGGTTGTGTTGGCTCAGGCCATGGACTATTTCCCTGTTTGAGGGTTTTAATCACGTCAATAACATTGGTGTATTGATTTCTGATCTATTTGTGAGAGATGTCCTTTGGTATTCTATCTGAGGAACTGACCCTATAAATTCCTACATGGTATCAGAGATATTTGAGGGCCGCATCCATGGCTGATCTTAATCCAAAGCTGATACAACTACATCTGACTATCATTTCCTATATCTGCTATTTTTTGTTGTTTTCGGGCTGAAAGGGCTACTCTATTGTGTTAGGACCATCTGTTCCAGTGAGGAACCCCTTTCGTTTCACATGAAAAGGTTTCTGGTAGCCCTAGCTACGTCATTTCTAAGATTTGGAGGGACACAGTCTTTATTTACAGTTTTAGTTATTCATATCTTAGTTTATTTCAGTTTATTTAGCTCTCTATTTTTTATTACCGTATTTGTACCTTTCATTTATGCATATGCTCTTTGCCTCGCGACTCCGTGCAACCTAGGCAAATCATAAACAAAAAGCAAGGATTTTTTTCGTGCATATGCTCTTTTCTGCCGTGCGTTAGTGTGATCTTGAAAAATCACAAACATTGAGGAAAATATTTAGTTTCCGGAGAAGACTAACTTTAAGCAATAAGGTTTGGTTTTTTTCATGTCTGTGTCACGTTGTGTGGTTTCTTGTTTTGTAGGAAAAAATAGCTTTTTCAAGTAAGAACACACCCCAAAGCTTCAGTGACTTGAAAAAAAAAAAAAAAAAGCCTTCAACTTTTCCAAAAAATACTAACCTTTTAAACTAGCTCACTTGGTCCAAAGTTACTTTGTGAGAATAGAGGTCTTGCGTTCAAGTCTTTCTTTTTGTTCAGTTACTTTTTCAAAAATCACATGCAACTTATGTTTTAAAGTTACTTTATGTAAAAGCGTTCTCACCCATTACAAAAAGTGAGTCACTTGTAATTCTAAAGTCTCTATATCTTTTATTTAAGTTAGAATTTAGTGAGTAGCTCATAAAGTACCATTGTAAAAGTGACTTTCACTTATTTATAAAAGTGGGTCACATAAAATATTTTTTTTAAAGCGAGCTAATATGATTAATTTTAGAAGGGGGGGGGGGGATTTTTTTTTAAATATAACATTATCATTCGCTTACACACATTCATGTACTTCGTCGACATCTTCAACAACATTTCTTCAAAAAGCCATAACGTCTTCATCCAGTACTTCTTTGCAGAGCGATTTTTTTTTAATTGGCCTAATTTTTCAAGATATTTCCATTGGAACACTTAGTTTCAGCATATATAGCTTCAGTTTATGTTAAAATGGAAAGTCCATTTCAAGTTATTCTTGACAACACCAACTACTTCCAATGGTGGTCCTACGTTTTGGATTTACTTAAAAGTAAAGCTATTTATAGAATAGCCTCAAGTGAAGAAACTAAACCTAATGATGAAATGTAGCCAAATCGGAAAACAGGCAAGAGCAAGCACATGGTTTAATGGATGTCTATTTCTCCAGACCTTAGATTCCATATCTTAGAACTTGATACTGCGAATGAAGCAATGAAACAACTCAATAATTTTTTTAGAATTAAAAATGAAATTAGAGCCCATCAAATAGAAAATTAGTTGCTTACGTTGGACCCCAATAATTTTTCTTCCATTGAAGATTTTTTGTCCAAGTTCAAGACCCTTAGACTTCTCTTAGAACATGTTAAGGTTAAGAAATAAGATGGTAACCTGATCAATTCCATTCTTACCAAGTTGGGACCAGCCTACTATGTGTTTGTTTCCACCTTTCATTCTACTAGAGAAGCCTTCATTTCTTAAGGACAATACTACAGGTCCCCATATTTTGATGTCTTCTGTGATTCTTAATAAGAGAACAAGAAAAACTCTTACATTTTGGTCTTCTTAATCTTGGAAACTCTTCTAAGAAAGCCTTAGCCACCCAACAACAACCAAATTCAAAGAATCCTAAGAAGCAGTATCCTAAAAAAAATGGTCCTAAACCAAACAAGGGTCCTAACCAATTTTAGTCTGACAATGAAAAATCAATTCAACAAAATGATAAGGAAAATAAAAACAAAGCGAAGAAGATTGATATACATTGCAACTCTTCTAATCGAGAAGGCCACTTAGAATACAAATGATGTAAGAAGATGAAGGCCTTGGAAGCAGCAATGAAGAAGCATAACATCCATTTGGAGCATTCTTCAACTTCAACTTCATCTTCAGAAATAGAACTTTCTGCATGTGGTTGTCAAGAATCTCGGTCTGGTTATGCACTAAATGTATCTCCTTCTTCTCATTCTCACTAGTGGCTCATTGATTCTGAAGCTTCTTATCACATGGAAAATAACAAAGCCATGTTTTCTTCTTTAAATGATTGTAACACCAAAAATATATATGTTGGTGATGATAAATCTCTTAGTGTTGTAGGGACTGGAACTATTCATCTAGACAGTGGTCAATTTAATGATGTATTGTGTGTTCCAAACATATCCTGCAACCTTGTATCTATATATCAGATAACTCATTTAGGTGAAGGTAAAATCGTTGTATTTTCACCTCATCATGTTGTAATTAAGGACCTAAGAGATCTTAGATAGACTTTAGCTACTGGAATTGTTGATGATTCTATAAGGTTGTATAAGCTCAACAACTTTGGGTCATCAAATCTTCCCTTGGTATTTGTTGCTCATAATGATGAAGTGAGAAAACTTTGGCATGAGTGACTTGGTCACTTAAACTATCACTGCCTTCAAAATATATGTAAAGAAAATATGGTGACAGGTCTTCCTATGGTATATTGTAGAGGTGGTGTTTGTTCCAGATGTGTACTTGGAAAATATCATCATGATAGTTTTGAAAAATGTGCCTCTTGGCACACCTAAGCCCCTTTACAACTTGTGCATAGTGATTTATGTGGTCCACTTCTAGTTGTTTTATTCTCTAGCTACAAGTGTTTCTTAACTTTTATTGATTATTTCTCCAGATGCACTTGGGTATACATCTTAAAACTCAAGACTGAAGTATTTAATATGTTCTTGGCCTTTAAGGTCTCTGTTGAGAAATAATCTAGACACCAAATTGTTAAGCTAAGATCTGATAATGGCAGAGAATATGTTAACAACCAATTCATCAACTTTTGCACTAAGCATGGAATTCAAATGAAACATGTTGTTCCATATACTCCATAAAAAATTGGTGTAGCTGAAAGGAAGAATCGCACCTTAAAGGAAATGGCTAATTGTATGCTTCAATCTTGCTGGGCATGGAATTCCCCCTAAGGAAGGTTTTGGGGCTTCAAGCCCATGTTTGATCGAATCCTTCTATAAAAACTCTGCGAATTGCAGGCGCGGGGTGCGAAATCATAATAGAGTCACAAGGTTGTCCGCCCTAGTTTTTGTAGTGTAATGTCGGCTGGATAGACATACCCATGGTCCGCAGACCATGGGATTGTATATATAGAGCGAGGCTCTAAGTAGAGAGGATAGCTAAGATAGAGTAGAGGAACAAGAGAAGTCTAAGTGATTAAGTGAAAGTGTAAAGTGTGTCCTTGGGTCGTAGAGTAGGTAAAGGCTTTACAGCTGAGTGCGTAGAGGCCTAGTAGTCTACAGCTAAGTGCATGGACCCCTACAGCTGAGTGCGCAGGGCAGGTCGACTTTGTAACCATTGAAAGAATCAATAAAGAGAAAGTTTACCATATTTTTGTGCATCTTTTCCGATTTTAATACATGATCAGGTATAATTTGAAAGTATAATGTTTATATTATGTGCGAACTTATTTGAATGATTTGTATATTATAACATAAGACATCCAAGCATGTGAAGGTAATTAACTAGCATAGGAAGATAAGTAAGATCTCAGGTAATAGCGTAGAGCGTGTCTCTAGTAGCACAAAAGCTCCACAATCCCTAGTTAGGGTTGCGCAAAGCCACTCTATTAGGGCATGAGGAACAGGAAAGTGCATAAAGCAACATATGCGTAGGGACAAATAGTGGGACCAGTCAAACCTCTTAGACATCTCAAGGGTGTGGCGACATGGTTCTAGCACCCTCCCATACTACTTCGGGTGAGACCTCAGTCTGCGCTCAGTGGACTATTGCCAAAAGGGTGAGTAGTACAGGGATTTGTTTGGCTAATTAACTTTGAACATGGGTCAGGCCCCAACAAGCCAACAAATGGTTCTGTTGCCAGGACCGGAATCTGCATAGAGATGTCTAATGTCATATCACTAGAATTTGACAAAGAAAGGAATTGAAGATTGGTTGGACAGAAAAATTCACGAGTTCACGGCGTAGGAAAATAGGAATCCGCAACTATGAAAGGAAGAGTGGTTAGACTGCTACTTATATACAAAGATCGATGAAATTTTCTTTGCATCCTTCCCCACTGAGTTATACAAATGGATCACAAAGCTAGTAGATAGAGAAGGAAGGTGTAAAATCGACAAACCTATTTTGTGGACTGCAGAATTGGTGCGCAGACTAGAAGCATCAAAAGATAAGATCGTGCATGTTGTCGATCACTGGATCAATCGAATCATAGGAGGAGTCATCACCAAATTCGCGGTACATACATCGGTTAGTTATAGTGAGGCAGAGCGATCCTTCCTCAAGTGACCATGACGTAGGCATGTTAAATCTTTGAACACTTGGAATAAAATGCTACTATCTGAAAAATAGGCTATGCAAATATATTGATGTTTGGGGCTATGCAAAGTGGGAGAATCTATGGAACGAAGGTAGCATAGAAATAGAGACTAGCCCCTTGATTTCACCTCTGCGAGGGCGCGAGGAAGAGCTCATGAAGGTCTTGCCAAGAAGTGTGATCAGTATGATAAGGTAGAGAATTCCACGCATACAACCCCCACCCACACCACTGCTAGATTCATCATCTTCACCCCTGTCTTCACCCATACAACCTCCGCCACCACCGCGAAGCAATATGGCAAGCGCGATAAATCTACCAGTGTTCAAAGGAGTAGAGAATGAAGATCCAGACCGGTTCAAAGGAGTCACAAATGACAATATAAAGAAGGCAACGTTGATTAGTGCTCTGCAAGATCGTGCACTAACCTAGTATGTTAAGCATTCCAATGACAATCTAAATGCGGGGATCACAGATATCTAAGCTGCACTAAACAAATAATTTAGCATGCCAAAGATTGAGGCATAGTCGATCATTAGATTCAAGGAAATCACAATGCTACTAGGCCAGACCCTATGGGAGTTGGATCAAGGTTGAAGTGCACAATTCGCAAAGCGAACATGACATTAACATATGGGCAACACTGTGAATGGTTTGTAGCATTGTTAACACTGCAACTTTGAAACACACTTTCGCAATAGAGGCTAAGAACTCAGGATGAGGCCTTGGAGGTCGTAATGAGATTGCACGAGACCCTGATACAGGATCCCAACCTTGGAGTTTAGCAGGGTCACACATAGTTGAAAAAATTGTGCCTGTAAATGCAGAGTTTGAAACAGGACAACCTGCCCAAATATTCATGATGAGGTATGGTGAGTAAAATGGAAGGGCCAAGGGCATGATAAGGACAATTGCCCGATGTTTGCGAATTACCATACAGGAGGAGGGCCAATTCCACTAAGACCAGAGGCACAAATAGGACCAAGCGTAGTGCCTACACTGTGGTGTGCAATTTGTTAGATAGGAGGAAAGCATGCTACAGATAACTGCCATCTATTACAGAAGTATACGCAGAATTCACAATACTTGTTCTGTAATTTTTGAAGGCAGGTAGGACATGATGAGTGCACCTGTAGAATTTACGAGCTAATGATGGATTGAACTCCTAACTACAGAGTTTAGGCTGAAACACGACCCCTTGATCAAAATGTAGGAATGTCAGGCACCGGATTTTAGGGGCGTGAACAAGGTCGAGGTGGAGGGTTACTAGGAAGAGGTCGTGGATAGTTGATATGTTACAATTGTGGAGGGCTAGGGCATTATGCCTGTAATTGTATGAATCCAATGTGACCATCATGCTTGTATTGCACATTGTTTGATCATGAGATAGAGGATTGTCCCACACTGATAGCGAGGTTGTGCGATAAAGGAGCACTCCAACCTCCCCCGACTCAAAACCTGCAAATGATGAGGTTTGAGCCATGCGAGGAAGACCATAACATAAACATCGTGCTTTGAAGTGGAATTACGATAGTAGATGACAAAGGAAAGAAACCTGAATAAAGTACCTGCATTCGCAAGGCTCCAACAAAGGAACTAGAATTTGATCTAGAGCATGCTAAGGAGAATTTCATGGAAGCTAAGAGGAGCTTCTCTAATGCCTCCACTTCAGGAAGTAAAGACAGACTGGAGCCGAAAATGGACCCATCGATGCTCACTACATTCTTAGAGTCATGCATGAAGCTGTTGCACGATAGCAAGGCTATAAAGGGGCTGCAATAACTCATAACCACATGTGCTAGGACCATGCCAGGAGAACCATGCGTAGTCTGGAAGCTTGGGAAGCACGCGACACAAATAGGAAGAGAGATGCGATTAACGACAAAGATTGAGGAATATCAGATGGACCAAGTGCTTCTGGATCTAGGATTGAACACGAACATTCTACTAAAGAAAACATGAGACCACATGGGCAGGCCTGCATTGTAATGGTCTCCTAACCAACTATAAATGGCAAACTAGCAAAAGATCCTACCTTTGAGGAGATTGCAGGAAATCACAATAGATATCAAAGGAGAATGCGCACTAGCAGATTTTGTAGTGATAGAGATTGTTGTTGACAACAATACCTACCCTGCACTATTGGGAATAAATTGAGCCACTAACATGAATGGAGTGATAGTTCTAAAGAAGTGCAAGATGATCTTTGAGAAAAATTCTCAGCATGCAGTAGTACCTTTAGACCCTGCAAAAGGATCATGCTACACAAAGCCAGTGCACAACTATGACAAATACGACGATCTGGATTGAGTCTACAAGATAACCGTGTGGGACCAAGACTAGATAAATCCAACCACGGATGACCGAATATCATGGGAGCACGAAATCTCCTACAAATGAGATTCTGACGACAAGATAGAACGATGCCAGAACTGGTTACATGAGGTAACCACGCTCAATTGTAACATGATGACAAGGTTGCTGCACTATGTAGCAATAGAGGTAAGAGATCTGCCTACGTATGACGGGTTAAGTGAGGTGGATGACTTCCTGAACAAATTTGAAATAGAAGTGTTGAAACAACAGTGTTTCAATGCTCTGAAATGGGTATTGCGAGCTATGATTGCAAGATGGTGGGGTATGCACCAAAGAAGTTTTTACGACTGGCGCAACTGTAGAAGAATGATGTGCACACAATTTGGGAAGCCTCTGATGTGATTAAAATAAAAGATGGTCAGATGAAACAACCCACGGACCCACCTATCCGGGTCGATACATGCATATGGTGTGAAACTTGCACAAATGCACACAGTGCTCACGGTAGGAGACACAATCAGTAAGCAGGTGCAGGTAAGACAATGGTGTCAACAACCCCTCCAATTGGGACTAGGAAGTATGGAAAGATCAAGTGCGTAGAATGATATCCATGCAAAAGCCTTTAGCAAAGTACGCAAAGCACTAAATAAGGTCCACAATGTGAAGTGGACTGAATATGACCTGCACGTAGCAGCAGTTCTATGGGCTTATAGGACTGCGTGCAAGAACCTGACCGTGCGGGCACTGCCAAGGCTGGAGTATAAAGCAAACAGTGTAAACCCTATAGTACATGAAAATCCTAGACCACAAATGATAGCACCAGTAGATACGACGGTTTGTGAAACCTTTGAAGAAGAAATCCAACAGGGAAACTCTAGGCTGCAAGAACTTGAAGAAGAAAGGGTATAATTAAGGAAGAAAAGCACTCTAGTAGACGCAAAAGTCAAGAAGTTGGACGATGAGATAAAGGAAGATTTTCATGGTAAAAAGACCAGGGTGATAAGGCAAGATGCGCACGATCAGGAGGAAAAATTTGAGGCCTATTGTCGCGAATGGATCATTCTAATGCCTTGGCTTGGACCACACACTACTAATTGAGTCGACCAGGGTAGTGCGTTGTTGAAAATAAGGTGCGTGATGCTACCCGTAACGATAAAAGGTGGGTATTTTATAGGAAACATGATGGATGATACGATGAATCTTTACATAGGTGGTGTGACCACCTGACTAGCTGACGGAAGTATAGTCTTAGCACTCCAGGTAGTTGAAAGGAAGCGTGGGACTATAAACTACTTTTCTTGGGAGTTGCGCTATTTTGGAGCTACATGCAGAAGCAAAGAGTTACAAGGTCCACAACCGCACACAAGGGGTTGCACTGCCGCATAGGTTGGCCAGAAAGTGACCATTGAAGTCACTGTTCATGATGGGATGCTTGACTTGACACTAAATGGAGTGGGTGGCAGGCATCTAAAATCTATTTATGGGCAAGATTTGGGAAAATCTGCTACCAAGGGAGCATTAATGAACCAAAGTTTTGGCGAACAGTCGAATTCAAATTCAAAACGCGTTATAAATTACAAAGGGATACCCAACAAACAACACCTTTTCATTTTCAAATTAGTGATTGAGCAAAGCCCTGTTTGTTTTGTCCCAAGTGTTGATCGAGCCCCTTAGTTCGTGAGTGATATATTTCTAGATAGAAATGATGCCAGTAGCGTAGGAAGTTATGGAAATAACCTTGTTAAATAGGTAAATCCCCTCTGCGGACAGAGGTGATCCCACTAGCCCAAAATGGGTCTAGCAACAATCAATTCACGCTGCTATGCAAGTTCCTAGTTGTATACTAAAAGGTGGATTACAAAGACCAACCTGGAATCCAACGCAAATGTCAAAGTAGAGTTGACCCTCCGGCTCCCTTGCTCCAGCAGGTCACAATCCTAGCGATCCTCACGAACGGACACCTGCACATGCAAAGACCGAGACAACTACAAGCATAAAATCCACCAAAGTACAACTATATTTCAGTCAGAAAGGAAATAAATCAAACATCATAATAGGCAATGAGATTGGAACCATAATAGCAGTCATTTATTAATGAATAATAGGCAGAGAAAGATACAACCAAGGTTCTGACGTTGAACCTATTCCCTGGCTGGGCGAGCAGCTATGTATGCCTTGCAATAGACCTTCTCTCTCTCAGGATTCCGGCAGCATAACCTCCCTATGCTTCAAGACTCTTACTATCACTCCATACAAGCATAATCACAACTAGCATTACTCCAAAACTCCCTTGTCTAATGCATGAGGATAGACTTTTATAAATGGAGAAGGGAGGAAGATTCAATGCACTAGGACGCCCATTGTGGATCGACATTATCTCTGAAAAGCTAC
>APFE031387392.1:29615-47184 GCA_000404065.3 Pinus taeda | reverse complement strand
TTTCTATTATTATTTTATTATTTTATAATATAATTTTATTCAAAGTATGTTTGGATAGCTTAATTAACGATAGCCATAGAAATAAACTCTGAACCAAAAATATTAAATTCAAATCCCGTATTATCCACACATCTCCCTTTTAATAATGGTAAAGCTCATGCCCGTACTAAATAGTTTTAATCAAAACAAGAGATATGCTATAAACTAATTATATTCTGATGCTATACTTACATAGGCTATCTTTTTCACCTTTTCTATCTTTTGAAATGGGTGTATTCTTTCACAATGTAAATGTCCAGCAAGATTATTGTATGATACCACAACATCTTCCTCCCCTTTTGGAAATCTGGAATCGCAGGGTCTCATTAATCGACATCTTCAGTTCCACGTGTCCAACCGTTTTTCCACGACGTGGAATAAAGACCAATATGAGGAAAATTGCTCCGTCAACACTACGTTTTGATGATCAGAATATATATATATATATATATATATCTATATCTTTCTGAGAGCTGGATAAATCTCAAGGAAGGGAATTTTTTTATTATTATTTATATTTCTTTTTGAATGTTAGAGAGAACACGTAATTTAAGTGTGTAGTTTCAAAGTATTATTACTAGATTTTTGATAAAGACAAATAAATATGGTGTGAATAAGTTTCGACATTAGTGAGAAGTGTTTGTCTCAATACACTTTTAAAGTTTTGGACATTTGGTTTTTTATGTTAAAATTCTATGGTTGTAAATGAATCACATAAATATTTGAGGTGTAAATTTTTGAAGTACAAAACTAAAAGGTATGTACTTTATATCTTTGATTGCTATAGGTATTTGGTAGATGTGGAATTAAGATAGATCTATGTTGGTTTTGACCAAAATACTAATAAAATGTTTTAATTATAAAGAAAAAATATTATCATTGATTTTATATAATATATACATAATTGACATTGAAGTATTTTATTTACAATTGGCATTCTCCACATTAAAATGTTAATACACATCCCTTCATATTTGGAAGTAGAAAATATATATAAATAGAATATAATCTCTCTTTTCATATGAATACACATTGAATTTTTATTTTCAAAATGTTACATATCAGATCCATATTCAACATTGAAAGAATTACAAATCTTTTTGCAGTAGTCTATAACGCGACTTTTTGAAACCCTTTCCGGCGGATTTTTCCGGTCAAAATCCGGCAGCAATTCATTGGAATCCCAAGTTTGATAGCTAGTTTCTGCACAATCAATGGCTCCCAGGGGTTTTTCACTGCGCTGAATCCAAATATGCAGTTAAAAAACCATTTTAACTACTAAAAATCAAGATTTAACCTTTAACTGCTAAAAATCAAGATTTAACCTCATTTCTTCCGCCGGATTCCGTCACCGGAATCTCCAAAAAGTCTCATTATAGACAACTCCAATCTTTTTCATACCATAAATGAAAGGAGCTTATTAACGGATTGATATATTTTTTAGTATTTTATATTGTTTTAAAATATTACATATCTATTGAATATAGAATGAATTTAACATCATATACTATCAATAATATCTTTTTATAAGTCATTTCAACTTTATATTAATTGTTAAAGAAATATATATTTCCGTTTTACTAAAATGTTTTTTTTTACCTTTCAATTATATATATATATGTAAATTAAAATATTTTATTAATTTACTTTTATTATTTTTTCATTATTATTATTAATTATAATATAATATTATTTATTTTTTTAAATGTAATGAATAAATGATAGCATCTCTGTAAGAGTAGAGCCATTACAACTTAACCATAAATCTGTTTTTATCAAAACAATAAATGTGCTATTAACTAATTATATTCCAATGCTATAGTTATAAATATTATATTTTTCACATTTTCTGTTTTGATTTGAAAATAACTTCCAAAGAAATCATATTGATAGATTTACGCCAATGAATTTGGAACTAACCAGTATGGTTCATCATCAAGATAAAATGATGAACGACATTGGTTGGTTCGAAAAAAATCTACTTAAATCTACCAATAAAATTATTTTCAAATCATAATATAAATAAAAAAAACTTAAATTTAAATATTTTCTAATTTTTCAAATGCTGGTATTCCTCGGTAATGTAAATGTCATGTAACAGTATTGTGTGCTACCAAAACAGCTTTCTTCATTTTCGAAATGTTAAACCGCAGAGTCTGATTAGTCGACATCTTTAGTTCCACGTGTCTGGAGATTTTGTCCATGACGTGGAATAAAGATCCATAACGATCAAAATTGCTCCGACAACCTTACACGTTTCGAAGATAAATATGGACAGAATTAGATAGGGTTTTTTTAATATGTTCTCCATGTGTGTAATGCTTTCGTAATATCTGTGTAATGTAATGGAGAGAGTGATAAAGTTGTGGAATTGATTTAATTGGTTTAATATTTTATTTAGTTAGTATTAAATCTACGAAACTGCACTTGAAATGATACCTTCAAAATATGTTTACTTAAAATGGATATTAAACAGGCTATGATGATGAAAATCAGGAAAGCAGGAGGTATATACCAAATGCAAAGAACAAGATGGAACTTAATGAATGTTAGTGGACTTAGAATGGCTTGGAATTGGATTTTTCCCTGATACGGGTATGTATTTCAATTTTGGGTGCAGGAAGGGCGGTTGATTTTTATATTTAAATTTTAATTGATTGCGGGGATAAATTATTGAGGGAATATGTTAGGTATATTTTGAGTTTGGTTGAAAAAATAGTTCAAATTATTTATGAAAAAAATATATATTTTACACAATAGATGTTGCAATGTGTTGGAAATGTGATTTGGGTGTTAAATTAAAATTAGAAGTACATGGTTAAAGTGAAATGACAATCAATATTTACTAGTCTATCCATAAATACTTGAGGGTAATATATGCCCACCATATTGAAGTAGGTACATTTTGGTAAATATGTCTTGCCAAAATTAAATGTACAAAATTTATTTGTATATTATTTATTGTAATTTGTGCATTATTTATTTGCTCACTATTTATTAAAATGTACAATATATCTATGTAAAATGTACATTATTTATATCAAGAAAAGAAATGTAAAATAATATTGAAGTCAAATGAAATCTAATGTACATTATAAATGAAATATAAATCATTATATATATTGAAAGAAATATACAAAATTTATATGAAAAGTTGAAAAAAATATATTAAATATATCACTTTAAACATTTCTCATAATTGACACAGAACATTTATATGCATACAAATTGGTAGAAAAAACAAATAAAGATAAAAAAATAAATTGATAGATGTAATATTCTCATATTTGTCTAGAAAAAAAAAAAAAAACATGTGAATAAAGGTAATAAAACAATGTGAAGAAAGGTAAATAATTATATACATTGAAGAATTTAAAGAAAAAAACAATGTCAATAAAAGTTAAATAAATTATATAAATTGAAGAATTAAAAAGAAAATCTTTGATGAAATGTAATTGTAAATATATATATGATATATATAAGTATATATGAATATTTTTTTAGTTGAAAAAAATCAATGAAAATGTAAAAAATACATTGTGGTTAAATGTGAAATATTTTAAATAGAGAGAAATATTATTTACAGGGAAAAAAACTATTATAGAAAAGAGTATAAGTGATATATGATTAAATAAAAATGTGAAATTACAATATTAAAATGTGAAAAAATTGAAACGGCTAAGTAAAGCACCGCTGCCGTTCGTTGGAAGAAGGTGTTCGTTCTGACTGGCAACATGTCGCGCTTCTTCGGGAGTGGCGGCTCTGCCGGAACTACCTACCGTGTTGCACTTATACACGGGTAGGTGTGCATTTGGAAAACCTATGTGTGGGATTTGATTGTGCAGGTGGAAGGGAAGTTGTAATATATTTTATGAGTTTTATAACATAAAAATAAATCTATATTTAAAAGAAAAATATTAGAGATTTATTGATGATTTATTATGTGATTTTTAATTTAGGAAAATATGATTTATGAAGTGATTTATAAATAATTTATGGAGAGGTTTTAAGATTTAGAAAAAATCTGATTAATGCAGTAATTTATGGGTTATTTATGAAATGATTTTCGGATTTAGAAGATATTGCATTTTCTCAATTCTACTTATTGTAAATCTATGGGAAAATACCAGAAATAATGACATAATACATGTAGAATGGAGCCAAGAGAGGAAAGATAGATTCCAAGCATGTGTTAAAAGATAAGTAACTATGCTCTTTGAAATTTATTGTGTTTGCATATGGGGCACGAAAAATAACAATCGAATTTGTTTGCTTGAAAAAATTCATATATTAAAGAGTAGAAATTATTTTCTTGGGAAAACCTCTATGGAAATCCATATGCATAGAGGAATAAATGTTTGTTCATTGAATTCTTCAAATATTTCATGAGCATTGAAGCCTTAAAATATTTATATGGCTAAATAATTGTGTGAATTGCATAATTTATTAGAAAATTGGGATACAAATAATTGTGTGAATTGCATAATTTATTGGAAAATAAGGTATCCAAATTACGATATATGTGAAAAACATGAAAATGTTTTTTTGTAAATGAACTCATTTTTGCCAAAATCCTTTTTCATATTTGAAAAAATCATTTTTAACTTCTCATAAATCATGTCCAAAGTTAATGACAAAAACATGAAATTATTTAATATCTCAATCTGGAAACATGGGCTGCAAAGATTCATTGGAATCTTCCAATACATGAAATCTCTGTAAACATGAAGAGAGGTTTTTTTTAATGAACCTGTTCAAAAATTAATTTTCCATTTGTTCGATAATCGCACCCAAAATTAATTACTAAAACAAGAGAAACACAGTGTTGTCATTTGACGCGTGTGAGAGATAAGAATAGTTGTTATGTACATATATAGAGATAAATATTGTGTTAATATTCTTGAAAATAAATAAATTAATTATATTCACAAACCAATAACTATTAAGTTTGATATTTTTTTAAAAGAAACAAGTTATTCATGTGCACAAATATTGAATAAAAATAAGTTATTCTCATGCACAAAAATAGAACAAAATTATGTTAGTAATTCTTGTAAAAGATTTAACTTATTTCGTTTAAAATATTACCAAGGATGTTCTTATGATACATATGCATTAAATTTAAAAGGGAAATATTGGACTCTTAAAGTAAATATGTTCTTATGTGCATAAGAATAATAGGTATATTTGATCTACTCCAAATAAATATGTAAGTAATTGTATTGATAAAGAGCTCAAATAAAACATTTGCATAAAATAATATTAGTTATATTAATTGAGAAAGATTTGTTATTCATGTTATTTCTTGAATAAATATTACAAATTTCTTTGATATGTGAAATGATAAGAAAATATTTTGTATTGCATTCATAATAGCTAGTGACTTAGCTATCTTTTGCAAAGAGTATAATTAATGTGTTAGAGTCCTTGGAAAACATATATAGATAGATAGATAGATAGATAGATAGATAGATAGATAGATAGAAGTAATTGTTGCCTTAGAACTCTTCAAAAACAATAGAAGCGAAAAACATGTCCTTGTATCCATTATGGAATTACATTTTTGGAGAGGAAAATGGCAATCACATGTTTTATTGTGTTAATATTCCTTAGGAAGATTTTTTAGAGGAACATATACACTTCCATACATAGAAAAGTATAGTTTTGGTAATACATTTATAGAGAAAAAGAAGGTGCAATCGCATAATACTGATTGTGTTAACCTTGAATTTTCGGTAAAACAATATGCATTTGCAACCTTAAGCGATTAGCCATGATATTATTTTTATTTTGGGAGAATATTATGTATATATATTGAGCTAAATATTTTGGTAACAAGAAAATATTTATTTTCATAAAAGAATAAATGTTATGTGTTTTGCAACCTTAAGCGATTAGCCATGATATTATTTTTATTTTGGGAGAATATTATGTATATATATTGAGCTAAATATTTTGGTAACAAGAAAATATTTCTTTTCATAAAAGAATAAATGTTATGTGTTTGATCCCTTGGAAAAGAAATGTGGTTATTTTTCCATGCAAGATTTACTTAGTTTCCTTTGGAAAGATATATGTGTTTCATATGCAAGAAGAACAAACTATCATGTTCTTTTCTGTTGGAGAAAACAAGTAGTTTCATGCACGAAATTATAACTACTATGTTAACTTTGTTTGAAATAGAGCTTGCATTGTTATACATGATAGCCATTGCAAAAAGCTCTCCCGTGCAATTAAATATTTTTGGAAAATAACATGCATTCACATGCATACGTATAGAATTTATTGTGTTAATCCCTTTGGAAAATAAAACATAATAGTAGGAACAAATAAAATTGTTTCCTGGGTTCATTCTCCTGAAATCTTGTTATGCATTTGCATGCACAAAAACAATATCTAGTATGTTAGTTTTCATTTGGAAAAAATGAAGTGCATGCAAGATTATATTAGTGTTTTATTGGAAAGATAACAATGTGATTTCCTTGTTACTAGTGCATGTACAATGATGTTAAAGAAGATATTGCACTGCATTTTGTTTATGTTATATGCATCTAGACAAATGGATGTTGAAGTCTCACTAATAAATACTGATTATTAGTTTATTAATATTGCATATAATCATGATATCAAGTGTGATAACAACAATAATGACAGGAAATAATGTGACTTGTGCAAATGATAGTTCATGTTTAACATTGTGGCAGATAAATGTTTGTGTAGATTGAGGAATTCTAACTATGGGATGATCCAATGATGGAACCATCATATTATGAAGACATAGAAATTGAGGATTCATAGGTGAATGATATCATGCATATTATAAAAGCTTATAGCTAGTTATGTTGCATTTAAGTTCATTTTTCTATGTAATATTTTATGACAATGGTCAATGGATGGACTCCCTTATAACCATTTAGTGAGGGGTTAATACCCTCATGGTCGTTCAATAATAAAATTAAACGTTTGCTGGTTTTCACTGTACGGGGTTTCCCAGGTATATTGGTGTCTAATTGTGTGATTGTTCATTGTGTCATATTTATGATGTTAATTTCTTTCATTATGTGATTTTTATATTATCAAGTACGTGATTTACTAATTGAATTAAAATAATCATGGAATTGATGCATAGTTATAGTAAGAAATTTAAGTTAATATGCTACAACAAGGACAATTAATTGTTGTGTAACTCACTATGCTTTTACTAAATATTTCTCTATGTAATGATGATGGCCATTCTAAGGGTCATTGAGGGAATATAGAAAGTAATTTAAAATGTTACACATTGGTAAATGCTGAAATTTTTTTCTAACTTGATCCATTTTCCCGGGAGGTTGCTGGAGGATGTTACAAGTGGTCTTAGAGAAAAAGGTTGCAACATTGACACTTTTTGGGAATCATTAAGTAAAATAGAGGTAGAGCTATGATGCTAGTGGGCATCATCTGAGGTGTGATTCTAACTAAACTTACATTAGACTACAATTAACATGAGATGCATGATGCATGATTAATGACCGCATTATTGTATAAAAAGTGATAATATTGCTTTAAAATTTTTGTGCATGACATTTAGATATTCATGTGGATAAGAGACAATAATACCTTTCTTGTAACTATGAAGAATCCTGAGCACTCATTAGTTATAGTGACGATTAATTTACAACCTTTGCATGTATACTATGACAATAAAGATTATGGTGTATAAAAAGAAAACCATCACCAAAGTTACAATGCACTATTTATAAAGAATGAATGCATGTGTGGATTTTTTGATAACTAAATAATGTATAAGTTGAGGTTGACCCTAAAGAGAATAAAATGTTTTAGAAAAACATTGAAAGAATCTCTTTAGATGTTAAAAATAAGCAAGGAGTCATGTGGAATTCATATAGTGAACATAAATTAAATTAAAAACTCATAATGGCATAAGGTTGTCTTTTGTTTCTTCATGTAGAGTTGTAGATGAAAGTTTGCATTCCATATGTTTGATCAAAGTTGTAAATAAGATTTAACTTAGGATGGAAACACTTCCATATTTCTTTATTGTCATAGTATACATGTAAAGTGCAAGATGGACCTTCCGTAAAAGTCCATATGTTTGATCAAAGTGTATGCAAATGAACAATTATGTAAATTAAAATGTATTTTTAGACATTTAATTATGTAAAAGTCTCTATTTTCGTGCATGAAACTACTTGTCTTCTCCAACAGAAAAGAACATGATAGTTTGTTCTTGGTGGTAAAGTGCAAGATGGACCTTCCGTAAAAGTCTCCTCAAAATCCATAGGAGAAAATAATAAAGAGGAAACTGTTAACATAATGGAAGAGAAAGATTATGTTAATCACTTAGTTGGAGATAAATACTAAGTGTGGTTAAATAAAGCACAACTGGAGAGAAATTTGTGCTTTACGAAAAAAGAAAAGAATATTTTCGAAAAAAAACTAAAACAAAGAGACCTAAGGAAAAGTTTGGTATGCCTTAAAGCAGGACGCTGCTAAAAATCTGCTAGGAAAATACCACCAAGGAATCAATGAGGCTGTTGATTCTAGTGGAATGTAGATCTTAGTGCAATAGGAAACTATTGGAGATAGTTCATGGCTGGGTGGAATATGCTTAGTTCCTAAACAATTCGCAAACATTAACTATGGTTAGATGAAATGATGTCTATATTTTTCTATTGATTTTGAAATCATCTAAAGATGTTGGATGCTAGAATAGACCATAAGTTGCATGTCTCTAAGTTCATGTATGTGTTATAGTTCTACATGCATGATATATTTGTAGGTTTGTATGAGAAAATTGACATGTCATAAATGAATTATTTCTATGCATGCATAAAGGACATAAATTTTTAATCTATGTACTTATGATTTAACTTATGATGGAAACACTGACACCAGAGGAAAATGGTTGAAGATAAATTTCATGAGTTTGAATTTGATTGTAATTACTTTGTGAGAGAAAGACAATAATTTACAAACAACACCAGTGGGAAATAAATACTAGTGTAACCCCTAAATAGAAGACAACATTGACTTGATACAATTTTTTTATCATTTTGATGATTAAAAGGCTAGTTCTCTTTGGGAGTGATTTTAGGATTTAGGAATAATCTTTTTTATGGAGTGATTTATGGAATGCTCTTAGGATTTAGAAAAGCTATTGCATTTTCTCAATTCTACTTATTGTAAGTCTATGGGAAAATATGAAAACAAACGACATAATACATGTAGAATGGAGCCAAGAAAGAGGAATGGTGGATTCCAAACACACATTAAAATATAAGTAATTGTGTTCCTTGAAAAGTATTGTTCTTTCATATGGTACATGAGGAAATAAGAATCAAATTTATTTGGTTCAAAATTTTCATATGATAAAGGGTCAAGATTATTTTCTTGGAGAAACTTCAATGGACTTCCATGCATAGAAGAATAAGTGTTTTGTTCATTGAATTCTTAAAAGATTTCATATGCATTGAATTCTTAGAAGATTTTCATAATTGTGTGATTTGCATGAATTATTGGAAAATAGAGTAGAAATAGGTTTTCGTATCTCCCAAACTATGATACATGTGTAAAACCTAAAAGAGTTTTTCATAAATGAGCCCGTTTTTGCCAAAATTTTACTTCAAATTCAAAAAAAAAAAGTTTTTAACTTCTCATAAATCGTGTCCAAAATAGATGACAAAAAAAAATTGTTTAATATTTAAATTTGGAAAATGGGCTGCAAAAATTCATTTGAATCTTCCAAACCATGAAACCTATGTAAAAACTAAGATATGTTTTTTTAATGACATTGTTCTCATTAAAAATTTGTTTCCATATATTTAGAAACCGCGCCCAAAGTTAATGGCTAAAACATGAAAAATTGAGTGTTGTCATTTGATTTGTGTACATGATAAGAATAGTTGTTATGTACAAATATAGAGATAAACATCGTGTTAATGTTCTTGAAAAGAAATGAATTAATTGCATGCATAAAGAAATAACTATTAAGTTTTATATTTCTTAAAAAGAAACTAGTTATTCTCAAACATAGAACATTTATGTTGAAATTTCTAACAAAAAGCAAGTTATTCACATGCACAAAAATATAACAATTATGTTAGTAATTCTTTTAAAGTAATCAGGTTATTTCATTTAAAAATTACCAAGGATGTTCTCATGATACATATACATTAAATTTTTAAAGAGAAATATTGGACTCTTAAAGAGAATATGTTCTTATTTGCATAGGAATAATATATAGTATATTTGATCTACTCGAAACGAATATGTCAGTGATTTTATTGATACATATTTCACATAAAACCTTTGGATAAAAGACTATTGGTTGTGTTATTTTAGAAGGATTTATTATTCATGTTATTTCTTGAGGAAATATTACAAATTTTTTCTGATATGTGAAATGATAAGAAAATAGTTTTTATTCCATTATTATAGCTAGAGTTAGCTACTTGCAAAAAGAATGATGTGTGTGGTAGATTCCATGGAACCAAAGAATATAATATATTATATATATTATATATATTTATATATATATAATAATATTTATATTATCTATTAGCAAGAAGTATTTGTGTGTTAGAACTCATTAATAAAAATAGTAGAGAAAAAACATGTCCTTGTATCCATTATTGAATTAGATTCGAGGAGAGGAAAAATGATAATCACATGCTTTATTCTATTAATATTCCTTAAGAATATTCTTTAGAGAAACATACACACTTTCATGCATGGAAAAGTATACTTTTGATACTGCATTTCTGGAGAAAAGGATGGTGAAAATGCATAATATTAATGGTGTTAGCCTTCTTTTGGGAAAAATACTATGCATTTTCACACCTAAAGGGATTAGCTATGGTATTAGTTTTATTTTGGGATAAGATTATATATAGATATTGGGCTAGATATTTTGGTGAGAGGAAAATGTTTCTTTGCATAAAATAATAAATGTTATGTGTTTGATCCCTTGGGAAAGAAATGTGTTTATTTTTCCATGCAATATTTAGATAGTTCCTTATGGAAAGAAATATGTGTTTCACATGCAAGAAGAAGAAGCTATCATGTTATTTTCTGTTGGAGAGGACAAGTAGTTGCACGCACAAAATTATAACTATTATGTTAACTTTGTTTGAAATAGAACTTGCATTTTTATACATAATAGCCATTGTGAATAGCTATCTCATGGGAAAAAAAATGAAAAAGAACATTCAAAATTATAGAATCTATTATGTTAATCCCTTTGGAAAATAAAACATAATAGTAACCTCAAAGAAATTGCTTGTTGGGCTAGTTCTCCTCAAAGCTTGTTATGAATTTGCATGCACAAGAACATTATTAGCTTATGAATTAGTATGTTAGCTTTCCTTTGGAAAGAATATTAAAGTGCATGCAAGATTATGTTAACATTTTTTGGAAAGATGACGTGATTTGCTTGTTACTAATGCACATACAATGATGTTAAATAAGATATTTCATTACATTTTGTTTATTTTCTAAGCATGCACACAAATAGATGTTGAAGTCTCATTAGTAAAGATTGATTATTGGTTTATTAATACTTTATCTAATCGTGATATTAAGTGTGGTGATGACAAAAATGAAAAGAAAGAATGATGACTTGTGAAAATGATAGTTCATGTTTAAGATTGTGGTAGATAAGCATTTGTGTAGATTGGTGAATTCTAACTGTGACATGATCCAATGATGGAAACTTCCATACCATAAAGACATAGAGGCTGAGGATTTATGGTAAATGATGCCATGTAGATTGTAATAGCTTATAACAAGTTATGTTGCATTTAATATGATTTTTCTATGTAATATTTTATGAAAATGGTCAAGAGATGGACTCTCTTATAACTATTGAGTGAGGGATGAGCACCTTCACGACCATTTAATAATACGTTTTATGGTTTTCACCCTACGAGGTTTCCAAAGTATATCGGTGTCTAATTATGTGATTGTTCATTGTGACATCTTTATGATGTTCATTTCTTTTTTAAATTTACTAATTAAATTAAAAGAATCATGCAATGGATACATATTTATAGCACAAAATTTAAGTTAATATGCTACAATAATGATAGGTAATTGTTGTGTAGTTGTCTATGCGTTTACTAAATATTTCTCTATGTAATGATGATGGTTATTCTAATAATCATTGAAGAAATGTAGAAAGTAATTTAAAAAGTTACACATTGGTAAATGCTGAAAAAATTTCCTAAAATATGGTGGTGCTGAGCAAGTGAGGATGTTGGATAAGATGTTTATGCATGTTTGGATGTTGCGGTTTGACAATTCGAGAGGATAGTTGTGGTGCGATGCATTTGATGGGTTTGGTGAGGATTTCTAAATGGATTTTCTTCGCAGTGTTTAAAGAAAAGTTAGGCAACACTGTTATTAAAATCGTTTTTGTTTACAATCAGGACTAGGAAGTTTTAGTTTTTTTGTTTCTTTTCCACACTGGGTATGAAAGTGTTTAAGTATTCATAGACTTTTTTAAAACAATTATTTATAGAAACTATTGGAGAGTATAACAGATTATTTGAAACAAAACTAAAATCCAAAAATTAAATTCATAATGGAATTTAGAAGCGATGAATTTGAAAAAAACAACTAGTGGTGGTGGGAAAAGAGAATGAGAAAAAAGAAATCAGTTCGAGCAGAGAACCTTTCACGTCTTTCCTGGACATGGCAAAAATGTATGGATAAATGTTGAGATTAATGTCGAAATGTCTTAATGGGGTGATAGTTCAAACTAAACCTTAGATTAGGATTTTGTCTTGTTTTCTGGGGTGTTGTTTCAACTTCGTTAAATGTGTGTAAATTATATATATTTTTCATGTAATGCATGTAATGGAGAGCATGTTCTGCAAAGGTAGTCTTATAGGTGGTGTTCCATAGCTGTAAACTACTCAAGTTGTTTAATAAAGTTGATTCTTATTTTTGACATGGTATCAAAGCTACGGGGCTCAAGAAAACCTGTAACCTGAGTGGAGAGAGGGACCGACATATTTGAAGGGAGATCGGCATAGAATTTGGCGCAAGAGTTGTGCCAATTCACTCCTAGCCTTACATGAATTTTTTTCTCCAGAGTGGGGCGAGTGAATCATTGTTGAATCACGTTGATCATCTGCAGTGAAATGGCTGCGTGGTTTTTTGTTTATTTTGTTGTGGGACTGTTGAGGAGGAGAAAGGCCAGCCATATCAAACCAATGGTGGGTTGAATCCATTTTTTTATCGCAGGTTAGGACTGAGTGGATGAAGGAAAAATCCCTGCCGTGTGAGAAGAGTTTCGCTGCGAGTCGACTTTCTACTGTGTCTTTAATAAATCTAGGTTGTTGCTTCATGCAAATGGATGCTGCAGGAGGTGTGCAGGAGGCCGCATCCCATGAATTTCTTTGCTCTCAGTGAATGGAGATTGCAATTGCAGCTGCGGGATCGAGTGTTGGCCTCTGCACTTGTATACATGACAGTTGGTTTTTCAGACCGATGGAGGCAAGCCTCTTCCCACAAGTGGCTATATTTTTATTGGTTTGAATGAATTCCTCGGCATACAATCTGGCCCTTATCGGAAAGGTAACCATCTGTTGTTCTTCCTCCTTCAGAACAACAGATTATGGTGTTGGGTTGGTGTGATGTACACCACATGGGGCCAACCCATGTGGGCTGGGTGGGTTCAATCCCCATCGAATCCTCACTTAATGCGTTCATTGTGTATTATAGTTTGGGGTGTAGGCCGTGTCCACCAGAGGTGGCTCACCCACCCCTTATATTGTTATATATGCATATGGTTGGTTTGGGGCCAGCGGGGGTCATCGCCCGTCAGACATTTTTAAATAAACTTTGTTTTATAATCGTTTTTGGGTCCTGTGGAGGTGGTGGGGATCATGGCCTGCCACCCATTTTAATAATTTGTTTTTCTTTTTCATAATAATAGACATTTTCAAATCCTTCGAAAATAAGGGATATAGGGAAATTTAAAGAGGCCATAATTTCGCCCATTTGCCGGAGCTATGTTCCCATGCCAGTTGACAGTGAATTGATAGGACACTTAAACCTGGCCCACAACCCAACTTTCACCAAAACTTTAACTGGATCTTTCTCCCTCATATGAGCTCAGATTTGAGTGTTATTCACACCGTTGGAATGAGGGTGATGGGAACTTCGATATGGTGTTGGTTTGGGAGTTATATAACCACTTTTCATTTTGACCCTTTCTGAGTCCTCTGGGACTTCTGCATGTGTCTAGAGGCACCTGCATCAATCGTCCCCGCTGAGGAGCTTTTGGTCCTCCAAAAACATGAAAAATAATCTACAACTTCTCTGTACCTTGTTTGCAATTACAAGTGTCTAATAAGTCACTCTTCCATCTCCTTCACCTTTGTCCTTCAGAGCCATAAGTGATGAGTCGACACCTACAACCTCTACAAACCTATAGTACATTGTTTTGCATATTACATGCTTGACTTGCATGACCAAATAATGCCTAAGCATCCCATAGTTGCCAAGAGTTTATAACACATACTCGGTGGTCAAGCTTACATAAAAATGGAAATAATACCCCCATCTATGAAAACAAGGCCAAAATATCATTGCTGCTTCAACAAGTGATGGAAATCACATCATCACGGAAACACATGATTTACAAAAATAAGGCCAAACACTATTGTTTCTTTGACAACTGATGGAAACACAACATCACTTTCACATTTTAAAATACAACACAAAATAAGACCGCACATCATTGTTGCTTAACAAGTGATGGAAAACACATCATCACTTTTACATCTTAAAATGCAACAAATGATTTACAAAAGCACGACCATGACAAGCTAACATATCTAGAAACCATTTTTCACTTATCGATGTGAATGGGTCATCTCCCTGTGGCACATTCATTGGTCGAACAATTGTTTCATTTGGTTCATGTCCCGACACATTGTCTTTAAGGCATTGTTTTGGATAGAGCCTCCAACAAGTGGCTCTTTGATGTCCACCTCTCTTGAAATGAATGAAGTACATCTTCTTCTTCTAGATCTAGTTGCCATGCTTCTTTACCTGTTGTTGACAGGGTCTTTCATGCCTCCTCTTTTTGTGTGTTGTTATTCTTTTCCAACACTTAACAAATGTATGGTTATGTAATCCACAAAAGGTACATGCTTTTTGATTCCATGATTTACGTTCATCTTTAACAACATGATTATAATCAAAATGAAAATTCGAATATCGAGACTGGTTATACCTTTCCTTACTGTCTATAGTGTCATTATGGCGATGAAAGCTCGCCTCAGCTTTTTCCCTGCAATGGGTACTACCATGGGATGATGGTGATGTGTTCCCATCATTCTATTTCCTAGATGATTTTGATGATGTCTCGAAAGAATCTGACACCTTCGAGCACTCCCTTCGGTTTATCCCAAGCTTGCAAATCAAGGTCTATGCACAACCTCCAATGGTTGAGTTATGCCTTGGCTATTAACACCAAGTTTTTCCTCCTTGTACCTCATCCTGGTAAGGAGCCTCATGTTTGTCCCTCTAATTGGTATCCCCACATTTCCAATAGAAATCATACTATGTGAATATGAAACTGAAGGGAAATCAACATCTTTTACCTTCATTTTCAAGTTGCAAAGAACTGATGAGGGTTTCTCATTATATATTGTTGGTGGTTCGTTGTCTAACTTAGTGGATTCCCTAACTTCTTTCATGACATACCCAAGTCTTGCTTGACGAGTTAATTATTCTACTTTGATGGGGTTGATAATGCCTTGGCTATTAACACCCAAGGCTTTTCCTTCATACCACATTTTCTTCAACATTTTGGACCCAATTCCTATGGTATGATTTTAAAAAATAGTGAAATCATTATCTCGAAACATACATGAAGATGGAGAACTACTTTTTACCTCACATGGGTTACGTTGTAGCTTTTCCAAGGCCTTGTCCTTAGCTTGCAGCTGTCATAGCAAACTATGTTTCTCCTCTTTCTCTCCTTGTAGAATCATATTCAATTCAACCTTATTAGCTTGAAGACTTTGGTTGTTGTGCTTCAGTTCTTCCTTAGCCTCTTCTGTGGCTCACAACTGAAGCCCCACTCACTAATTTTCCTCTGTCTCTTTTGTAGAGCTTCATACATTATTTCCACCTTTTGGGAAATTTTAAGCAAACTCTCGTACATCGCTTTGTCATCCTCCATCATTTCTCATTCCATTGTTCACGCTTGCAACTCACATCCACGTAAAGATTGTTTTGATACCAAACTTGAACTGAGTTGAATCAACTCCTGGATTTAACCAAGATCTTTTACTTCCATGATGTTGTTAAAATTGCATTTAAAACAGAATAAAGGAACATATACGCATGTTGTAAAGAACAAGGAACATGAGAAGAACTAGCAACATAAAACACAAGATGTTGATAACAAAGTTTGTTTAGAAGGGACTACATCTCTAGGCCCTAGTGTCAAGATGGTGTAGGCCACTGCATTAAGTGCTGGAAAGAGTGATGATGTACATGCACGTGTTTTCTTTGTCACACAAGGGATATTCCCTCAAGAAGGAGTGGCTCCAAGAGATGTTTAGCTGCAGGAACTCTCGCTCAAAAGAGGACTCATATCACCGTGACATAATTTTACATATGATAATAATGAGCATCCTGCCAACATGGCATCAAAGGGATCTCAATTCAAACATACATGGCGACAACAGGAGTATCCCGTAAACATGATGAAAAAGGGATCTCAATAAAAGCATGACAATAAGTACATCTCCCATCACGAACAAAACAAGATCCCACATCAAACATCATTCAGGGATCTATATAGCAAAATGGATCTCAAGAAAAGAGACAAAGAAGTACATGATCACATTGCATATACCTCACATCAAGGAGTTATCTAAAGAAGAGGATGATAACCTGTTGGATGTAGCTGCACCATCAATCTCATGGCGTCGAATATCATGGAAATAATTGCTCGCACATTGAATGCTGACACCTACACTCCACTTTGAAAGGTGGCCAAAAATGGAATGATCAAATGGAAAATTTGATTACACCATCAGATTTTTGCATCGAATAGTGTAAAATCGACTGTCAAATTTATAAATTCTAATAAAGTGAAAATCTGGGGCTACAGGAATCTTTTAGATTCCCCCTAGATTCCTCAAAGATTCCCTCCTCTTGGTCATCTAAATGTCTGCGTCTCATATCAAAATTCTATTTGTGCCATCAGGTTCCTTCTGAAATTTTGAGAAAAATGAGTATGAAGTTGGCTGCATTCTGACTCTCATGAATTTCAGTCTCCAAGGAATCTAGAAGATTCCCTCAAGATTCTCCTCTGCTTGGAATCTAAAAATTGGCTGCTCAAAATGTGAATCCGGCCTCGCCATAGTGTTCCCTTTGAAAATCTATCGAAATTGACTGTAAACTTGATTACATTCTGATAAAATGAATTTTTACCTCTGAGGGAATCTTTTAGATTCCTCTCTACATCAGGGAATATTCTATCTCGAAATGCATGTCAATG
>APFE031387392.1:6112-25180 GCA_000404065.3 Pinus taeda | reverse complement strand
AAATAATGGAAAACCCTTCACATTCCAAAACCTACCCCTAGAAGATGAAACGCCAAATTGTGGGCCCCGTTTTGGGTAAATTGGTACATCAATTTCCCGGGGCCGTAACTTTGGCATACAATCTCCGTTTGACACGTATGATAGTTCGTTAGAAAGATCTATCCGAGAACTACCATTGTCGGAACGGGCAACATTGCTCCATTCCTCGGACCCATGTTGCCCCCGGATTCCCCAAAAAACGTCGTTTAGGGCCTCAAAACGGCTCTGGAAGTTCAGGACCCGAAAAACTACCAAAAATAGTAAGTTGTGCTACAATTAAGGAAACTGAAAAGACTGAAAGAGACAGTTGTGGGGGTCCAAATGGGATAGGTGGGTGGCCACCAACATCCACCTGGATCATTGGGTTGGTGTGATGTACACCACATGGGGCTTCTTGGTGGGGGTCAACCGATGTGGTCCGGGCAGGTTCAATCCCCACCGGCACCTCACTTAATGCACTCGTTTTGTATTGTAGTTTGGGGTGTGGGTCGGGTCCATCGAAGGTGGCCTACCCACCTCGTATAATGTTATATATGCATATGGTTGGTTGGGGGCCAGTGGGGGTAATGGCCCATTAGCCAGTTTTAAATAATTTTTTTTATAATGGTTCTTGAGTCCAGTGGAGGTGGCGGGGGTCATGGCCCACCACCCATTTTAATATATATATATTTTCTCATAATAATAGACATTTTCAAATCCTTCAAAAATAAGGGATATTGAACAATTTAAAGAGGCCACAATTTCACCCATTTTTGGGAGCTAGGTTCCCATGCCAGTTGATGGTGAATTTATAGGACACTTAAACCTAGCCCACATTCCCAACTTTGACCAAAACATTGACTAGATCTTTCTTCCTCATAAGAGCTTGGATTTGAGTGTTGTTCACACCATTATAATCAGGGTGATGGGCACTTCGATCTGGTACTAGTTTGAGAGCGATCAGACCACATTGAATTTTGACCCTTTCTAAGTCCTCTGGGACTTTTGCATGTGTCTAGAGCCACTTGGATCAATTATTGACAGGTTTTTGTCAACGATCATTCCTATGGAGAATGATGGTATGAATGGCATGAAAAGGTTCCTATTTTATGAGGAATCCAATAGAAAGAGCAACCCTAGAAGATTTATTCTCTTGGTGTCATGTGGAGATAATTTTGATATATGTGTTTATAACTATGCATGTGTTTATGCTATGAACAGGAAATGTTGAAGGATACATCAGTAGAATGGAATCGGTGTTATCTACGACATGTTGGGACAAGAACAGATAGTAGAAAGAATCACATACCAGGGATTTGGGATGTGTATGCATACAATAAGGCGTGGAAAAGACATTAGAGGCAACAATTCCTAGAAGAGATAGTGTGGTTTCTAGATTTGTAGTATTGTTGTTGTGAACATGTACATAATTTTTGTACACATGTTATACATGTTGTGTGTGTACATGTTTCTTTTTGTATGTGGTGTATTGTGCCATGTGTATTGTGTATGTGTTGTGCTGTATCGTGTGTATATGCGAAAGTATTTTGGTACACCATGTGTAGGTGTATGTGTTGTATAATGTGTTGTGACAATGGGTATGGGACTTTCTAGATGCCCTTGTTTTTGATATTGAGGGTAGAGGTGGTATATTCTCTGGATTACTTTGTTGCTGATATTGAGGATAGATGGAGTATAGTCTTTGGATGCCCTTGTTGTTTATATTAAGGGTAGAGGTGATATAGTCTCTGGATTCCCTTATTGTGGATATTGAAGGAGGAGGCAGTGTATCCTCAGGATTCCCTTGTTGTTGATATTGAGGGTAGATATGGTATAGTCACTGGATTACCTTATTGTTTTAGAAGAAAAGAGAAGAGAAGTGATTAGGTTATTTCTGGGTTTGGCATCTAATCTAGTGTGTGTACAAGGTCAAAGAGAAGAGAAGGCATTGGGTATTTGTTGGGTTTGTCAGTTGATCCAGTGTGTGTATGGGAAGGACAAGGAACAAAGGAAAAAGCAAAGAACACGTTGAAGATGAGTATCAATATTTCATTTAAGTTTTAAATTTCAAAATTACAAACATAAGCTATGATTTTGATCTATGAACTAACTAGATGACATATGTTTATACATGATTATTTAATCAAGGAGTTAATTTGACTTGTTGTGACAAGAATTTAACAAAATTAAAAATGTCACATTATTGATGAGCTACGAATGAGGTATGATTTCAATTTATTAAATTTTCCTTTCAGTCTAATGGAAATGATGTGCTTGGTGCAGGAAATCATGGAAATACCAAGGTTTGGGTGGTCGGAACTGACTTCAAGAGAATTAGCAGCAACAATAAAAGGAATTGGAACATGCAATAATATGATGGTAAAGCATTCAGGAGCATGGTCATTCTAGGACACTAGTACCTAATAGTGTTCATTAATTACCATAAGCTTGTTATGACTGACATGATGGTTTGATGTAACATCCATGGTGAAAATTTCATGTAATAAAAGTTAGTAAAGGAAAAATAAGACCACGGTTAAGGGACACTTATTCCAAGCTAAATGTTGGCCAGGACATCTTGGTGTGGGTGTTCATTTCAGTTATTATGGCTAAAGGAAATTGGAAAAGGAAAAGTCAAAGGCATTAAAAAGGAAAAAAGGCATCTTGTCACATTTATTTATGAAAATAAAGAAAAAGAAGAGAAAGGGAAGGTGAATGGTCACAGGTTCCATATGAGGAGGAAATAAAAAAAAAATAATAGAAAATGAAGAAAATAGAGGCCTCATTGATAAAAAGGTCTTTGAGGATTAGTTGGCAAGATTTTTCTCAAGCTTGGTCAATGTAAGCTTGGTGAGTTCAGTTTTGGACCTCTCTCATTATGCTCTCTCTCCCTCTCTCACTATTGAACACTTAGAGATCTCTTGGAGCACTCTAACTTTTGGAGCAAGGAAGGAAAAACAAGAAAAGGAAAAGGAAGGAAAGCAAGTATCAAGCAAGGAAGAAAAATATCAAGCAACTTCATCAAGAATACTTGTAGGTAACATATTGCATGTGTGATTTCCTTGCTTATTTTGACATGCATGGCTTTGCATGTTGGTGTATCATTCTCTTGTTGTTAGTCGCATGGTTTTGTCGGGTTATGGCAGTAGATTTCAACCTAGCCTTTCCTTTTTTTCAGATTCCATTATTTGTTGGGATGTTTATCTTAGTTTTGAACTTGGGAATTGTTGGATGGATTTTGGAATCTGCTTTAGAGGTGGTCTCAAGGTTTATTCCCAAAGGCCTAGGAATCCTTTTACTAGTTTTGGCGGGATACATGATAAAGCCTGAGGGAGGCATCTCAGTTTAGGACCTAGTGATATGGGATTGGATTCCGATAAAGCCTCAGAGGCAAGGAGATGGAAAATTTGTCAAGGATAGTGATGGACTCCAGATGGAATTCGAAGTTGAGTTTGGTTTTTTTATCAAAGCACCATTTTTTATGTTATCACAGTTCGATGAGGGTGGAGGTTGTTTAACCTCTAGATTCCCTTGGTTGTTTTTGGATTGGTTTATCCATGAGATCCCACATTCAATCTTGGAATATGGAATCGGGTGCTTGGCTAAAAGAAATATTTGGTTTAGCCATGTCTACAATTGAGTGGGACGTGGAAGTCCCAAACTTGGTTAGATTTTCCTATGTTTAATAAGTGCTAAGTTCTCTTGCTTTTATAATTATTTATATGTGGATTTAATGGATGTTATCTGACTGTTGTTTTCATGGTTTTATGATGGTTATAATCATGGTTAATCGACTAGTTCATGTCATGTTTATTTCATTTATTTACTTGTAATTGTTAAAATGATGGCTACAATACCTAACTGATGTCATAACAGTTCGAAGGACAAGGTGGTGATCCTTCTTTTCATGCATCATAAGAGTTTTCAGTCATTCATGCTCTGTCTTGTATCCTAGACATGTAGATTCTATTGATGCCAAGTTTTTGACAGAATGTTAGTCTTAGTTGGGGATGGTTTGGCCTAATCTTGGCATTAGTTTTTGGTTCATCAGTCTAGTGATCATGTGTTTAATGGATTCTGGAAGTTACATAAAGTTCTTCGAAGTGGCTGGAATTATGGGCTTGAAAATCGCCTTAAATCCTGTAGACGCTTGCACAGGTCTACTTGAAATAGTCCCTGAATGCAGGAATATATGCTTGTGGGAGCGTACAGAGCTCTCTAGACATAAGCATTCCCACCGCATGGGAGAGTCCATAGGTTTAGTAGCTTTAAAACTTAGTGGGACCTAGTGCCATGATACCTATGTGCCTAGGATGGCTCTTAAGAGTGTTGTCGTCGATGTGGAAGGTATGTTTGATGGGTTTCCATTGATTCCACTTCCTTAAGGATACCTAGGGTGTTGAATCATATCATAGTAGCCTCTCATCACATGTTTACCTTGATTGGCCCATTACCTAGGTAGATATGGGAGGAGGGTGGTTACAGAGTGGTATCAGAGTGGGTTACGCTCTCTTTGGATCATATCTAATACAGAAAAGTGGTATTAGGGCATGGTTCACACTTCGGATTGGATGGGTGGTGTGTTGGTGACACATTCATATCGGTCACATATGTGTTTCTTAGGCTTGTAGTCCATGTGTGTGTTTCATTTACATGGTGTTAATCATGGTTTTAGTGATGTCACCATGTGAAGGTTGAGGGCGTTGTTGTGGGATGTGTCTTCATGAGTGTATGGTTGTATATACATTTTTTATGCATGTATGGTAGGTCAAACATGCATTGTGAGGTCATTGTATGTAATCAGGTCATCATGATGTTGTCGGTTGTTATGATGTTAATGTGTTGGCTGGGATAGAGCAAGAGATACAGATCATTAAACTGAGCTTGCAACATTGGACCTCGAGGTAAGAGCATGTTGTCATACAAGTTTGGATGTTGGGCATGTAGGTATGTTAGTTAATTGATTGTTATTTGCATTAGGGTTATATACATTAGTTTTATGTACATGTCTATTGATTTTATGGTTACATACATGATAAATGCTAGTTGATTATTGCAGTCATATGCACATGTGTCGAATAGCCATGAATCATAGTATCATGTGGTTGCATGCATTGTTGTGGATGTTTTATGCTAGATAATTTCATGATTATGACAGTTTTTGTTAATGAGTATGCTATAGGTTTACTTGTTGTTGTTATATGATAGTTAGTTTGATGATTGGGTTATATGTTATTGATGAGTATGATATATGACTTGTTGTGCTTATATGCTAGTAACTTGATGATTAGGCTTATTACATTAAGATATTGATGTTATATGTAACATAATAATTTGGATTGGCCTATGCAAATGGTTAGAGTTATTCCATTCAGGTATGATTCGACTTATTTGTGGGATTGAGTTGTACTAATCTGGACTGATCGTACATATGTTATTGATATGCATAAATGGCAAATTTTTATGAGTTTATGATGTCAACATGTTAGCTAGTGACTATTATGGATATCATGACCTTATTTATTTTTGAGTTGATATGTCGTGAATTTATATAATGCTAATCTGGATTGATTGTAGAGAAAAGATAGCCTCCCCTATGACACATTCAGGTATGAGCTTGCTTATGTCATCTACTTTGTCATTGAATGTTTAATTATGCCATTTAATTGGTGTTTGAGTGTTGGTGTCTATTATTCCACCTATATATTTTTTGAATGTTTGATTACCTGAATGATATGATTATGCATCTATAAGATGTATTTCCAAAATGATCTTGTTTTAAGATGGTTGTACTAGTACATATGTGTTGAGATGGATGATATCTACTTGAGTGTAATAGGTGACAGTTGTAGTATTGTGTCTAATGAATATGAGTTTAATATGAATTATGACATGATTGTTAGTCTTCGTAAATGTTGATTTCAAATTGATAGATATGATTGTCTTGATATTTGGAACATGTGTTTGACATATGCAAGTAGTTACAGGGTAACATGCTTGGTATTGGTGTGACAAGGTAACAATTGATGTGTTTATATAAACTAACTATTGGGTGGTGTGAAACGAATTGGGCGAGAATTATTTTGGCTATGTTTGGAAACCCTAAGTTCAAATTAATGAGTGCTTTGCATACAGGAATTCTTCTTAACCTTAATATCATCTGACATTATGTGTATATGTGTTATATTCATGAACTTATATTTGACATGTATATTAGCTAGTATCTAGTTAAAGGTGTATCACTAAAGAGAATTGGAGTTCCTTGTGAGATGGTGTGGAGGTACTCAATTGGAAGAAATGTTCTTAGCACATAAAGGTAAGGTAACCATTGTATTGTTATATTTATTTAAGTACTGAAAGTTATGTGTTGATGGCATTATGATGCAATGGATTGCATGGAAAATAAATTGCCATGGAATCTTGAAGAAGGTTAAGGTTCATCTTTCCCTTGGAAGCAATGGGAACCATGAGGATTGAGTCATCGTGTCTGTTGTTAGTCTTATGGTTTTGTACTTTTGGTTAGTTTTTTGCTTGATATCATTTTTTATTGTGTCTTGTGCATGGCCATGCCACTTTGGTTGTGGTGTTGTATTGTGGTTGGGTTTCCATGTTTTCCTTCTTGTTTGTTCCTTGTCTTGCCTTTTATGTTTGGGGTTTGGGGAATTGGTTGGAAAAGAGGAAATCTAATGTATCCCAGGGAGAGCTGAATGAAATCGAATAGGTGAAGTAAGGACTGGATGAAGCTCAGTGCATGTATAAGGGAAGCTAAAGGCAAGCATATAAAAACTAGTTGGATTTGTTGGGTCCATTGTTGTAAATGCACGATGGCGGGACAATCATGAGAAAAGTAATCAAGAAAGGTATATTAAATAGATTTTAGGCATCTTATGCCTTAGCTGTAATGATAATTTTTATTCTCATTGTTGTACATGTGTTGTACATATAAAGGAAGTTATCTTAACCTTGACCTTATGATATCTGGTAATTATGTTGTGATCATGATTGTGTCGATGTATATATATGTATACATGCATGTATGTAAGTATGTCATTTTATGACAAAATCATGACTATTTTGTGCCAATGTTATATATATCTATGTATCTATTTATCTATGTCACTATCTGACAGGGTCATCAGGAATCATTATTGTGGAGGAATCATTACTTATGCAAGTGAATGGCATGAAGAGGTTCCTAGTTCATAAGGAATCAGGTGGGAAGAGTAACATGATATATCTCTGAGCTCAGTATCAAGTGGATGTGAATTGATATTATGTTGTTATACTATGTCTATATTTATGTTATGGATGGGCTAACGTTGAGAGATACATCAGAAAAATAAAAATAGCGTGATGCGTGGCATGGTAGGATAAGCATGGAAGGTAGAGAGACACTGGAAGCAATGTTTCTTGGTAGAGATAATGGTGGTACTATGTTATGTATATATTGTGTATGTTGTACATGTTGCATTTTTGATGTTGTGCGCATGTGGTGTTGTGTATATATAGTGTGTGTACATGTTATGAAATGTTATGTACACGGTGGTATAGATAGTGTTGTGTGAATAATGCATATGAAGTATTGGGCATAGATGGTGCAATGTACATGTTGGATATGAAGTAATATGTACATGTGGTGTTGCATGCATGTTGTACATGTGGTACGATGTACATGTGGTGCTACGTAAATGTGATGTTGTGTGCATGATTGTACAAGTGGTGTTGTGAGCATGTGGTGTTGTGTACATGTTGTACATATGTTGTTGTGTGAAGGTGGTGTTGTGTACATGCGGTGTTATGTACATTTCATGTATGTGGTGTTGTATACGTCTAGCGTTGTGTACACATTGTACTGGTCGTACAATGTACAGGTGGCATTGTGCACACATTGTACAGGTGTTGTTGTGTACACATTATGCAAATGGTGTTGTGTATAGGTAGTACTATGTACATGTACATGCGACACTCATGCACATGCAGTATTATGTGCATGTCATACATAGTGTGTTGTTTACATACGGTATTATGTATGTGCATGGTGTAGTCCTAGTATTATGACATGTGTATTCATTGTGTTATGCTCTGTGTACATATATGTATTGTGTTGTACATCGAGTGTAGGTGTATGTATTGTGTTGTGGTGTACATCAGATGTAGGTGTATGCACTTTGTTGTGTTGTACACTGGGTGTAGGTGTATCCATTGTATGTCAGGTGTAGGTTCCTATATTACATGATATTATATGTCGTGTGTAGTTGTATGTGTGTGATGCACACTATATGTATGTGCACATGGTTGAGGAGAAGACACTAGGTGTTTATCAGGTGAGGAAACTGATCTACAGTGTGTTCGAAATAAAGACAACTATAGAAGCTAAGGGTTGATTAAAGGATAAGTATCAGTTTTATTATGCATGTGATATATGATTCTGGTTTATTATGGTTACATGTGATTTATGATTTTGATCTATGATGGTTGTGTTTTGAGCTAAGATGATGAGATATGTTTATACATGATGATTTGGTCAAATATGTTAGTTTGACTTGTTGTGATAGGAGGTAAATAGGTTTGCAAGTGTACCTTATTGACGAGCTACCAATGAGGTATGATTTGAAGTTTTTTCAATTTATTTTAATCTAATGGAAGTTATGTGCTTGGTATAGGAAGCACTGAAATGTTTGTTTGGGTGGTTGAAATTGACTACAAGCATTAGCAGCAACAACAAAAGGAATTTGAACATGCACCAGTATGTTGGTAAAGCACTTTAGGAGTAGATACATTGTGGACACTAGTGCCCAATAGTTTCCATTGATTTCCACGAGCATGATATGACCAGTATGATGGTTTGAGATAGGCATATGCATTGGTAGTTTAATTTTCTAATCTGAGGGAGCCTTGCCAAGGGATGGATCGCCTAGGATAGGGGATGTAAAGGAACTTAGAAGGTGAGAGACTGCACAAAAGGGGTGACCGAATTGCCCGAGGAACTGTGTAGAAAATAAGGGAAGGTCACAGATATATTTGTTTTGGTCATTATGATTTCCATGTGGAATCAAATGCACATAGGGAGTGTGACCTGGAACAATGAGTCGATAATTTTTCACTGAGAGGACAAGTGGTGCATGATTGTAGCGCTGGACATTCGATGCAGTCTGACTATGGTAGTGGAATTTTAACTTTCTAGGAAGGAGGTGAATCTTGGTATTAATTTGAGGGTGGAGGTGTGAGCCTATGGATTCCCTTGTTGATTGATATGGGCATCGTAACCTTTTATTTGTTGGTTTAGAAAATGTGCATATGTGTATATGTGGTTATTGTAAATACCATAATGAGCTATGTTATCAAGCTCCACTAAGTAGTATGGTTGTTACCTAGTCATGTTGTCATGATGTTTTTCTTTTGAGTAGGTATTTCATTGTAAATACTGCAACGAGCTAAGTTATAAGTCTCCATGGGAAGTGTGTTTTCTTTTTAGCCATTTTCTTGAGGTTTTGGTGTGGTTTAACACTCACGACAGTGTTCCCCAAGGGGGGACGGTTTTGTAATATCCCTGGTGAAAATTTCATGTAATAAAAGTTAAATAAAGGCAAAATAAGACCATGGCTAAGGGATTGTTATTCCAAGCTTAATGTTGGGTAGGACATCCTAGTCTGGGTGTTCATTTAGGTTATTATGGCTAAAGGAAATTGGCAAAGGCAAAGGCAAAGGAAAAGGCATTAAAAAGGGAAAAGAGGCATTTTTGGCACATTTATTTATGAAAATAAAGGAAAAGAGGAAAAAATTAAGGTGAAAGGTCACAGGTTTCATGTGAGGAGGAAATTGAAGGAAAATAATGGAAAATGAAGAAAATAAAGGCCTCATTGATAAAAAGGATTTTGAGGATTAGTTTGAAATATTTTGTTGAGGCTTGGTTAGTGTAAGTGGTCAGTTCACTTTTGGAGCTCTCTCATTATTCTCTCTCTCTCTCTCTCTATCTATCTATCTATCTCTCTCTCTCTCTCTCTCTCTCTCAGAAACTTAGAGTTTTATTGGAGCACCCTAGCTTTGGAGCAAGGAAGGAAAATAAATCAGAGGGAAAGGAAGGAAAGCAAGGAAGCACAGGATCAGGAAGCTTCATCAGGAATACTTGTAGGTAACATATTGCATGTGTGATTTCCTATTTGGTTTCGACATGCATAACTTTGCATGTTGGTTTATGGTTCTCTTGTTGTTGGTGGCATGGTTTCGTTGGATTGCGGCAGTGGTTATCAGCTTATCCTTGCCTTTTTTCTGGATATCATGGTGTGTTGGGATGTTGATCTCGGTTTTGAGCTTTGGAATTCCTGAATGGATTTCAGAATTTGGGGCAGAGGTGGTCTCAAGGTTCATTACCAAAGGCCTAGCAATCCCTTAACTAGTTTTGTCATGATACACGGTAAAACTAGAGGGAGGTGTCTGAGTTTAGGGCCTACTGATCTGGGATTGGATTTCGGTAAAGCCTGAGAGACAAGGAAACATAATATTCCTCAATGATATTGATGGATTCTAGATGGAATTCCAAGTTTGGCTCAGTTTTGTGATCAAAGCAATGGTTTTGTTGTGATCACGGTTTAGTGAGGGTGGAGGTGGTTTAACCATTGGATTCCCTTGGTTGTTTTAGCTTGGTTTATCCATGATATCCCACATTCATGCTTAAAATATGGCATGGGGGTGACTAGCTAAAACAAATATTTGGTTGAGCCATTTCTACGGTTAGGTGGTACGTGGAAGTCCCGAACTTGGTCAGATTTTCCTATGTTTAATAAAAGCTAAGTTTTGTTTCTTTTGTACTTATCTATATATGGATTTAATGTATGTTATCTCATTTTTATTTTCATGGTTTTATTCTGGTTATAAGCATGGTTAATTGGCTAGTTCATGTCATGTTTATTTCATGTATTTAATTGTAATTGTTAAAATGATGGATGCAATACCTAATTTATGTCATAACAGTTCAAAAAGGAGAAGGTGGTGATCCTTCTTGTCATGTATCATAAGATATTTGAATCATTCTTGCCCTTTATTTTATCCTAGACACGTATATTGCATTGATGTGAAGTGTTTGATAGAATGTCAATCCTAGTTGGGGATGGTCAGGTCTATTCCTGGAGTTATTTTTTGGTTTATAGGAATTGCCATCATGTGTCTAATGGATTCTGGAAGATACCATAAGTTTTGGACAGTGGTCATAATTTTGGGTTTGAAAATTGTCTAAAATCCCATGGACGCTCACACAGATATGCTAGGAAAATTCCCTGAATGGAGGTATGCGGGCTTGTGGGAGTGTCCAAAGCTCTCTAGATGTTAGCATTCCCATATCATCGAAGCATCCAAAGGTTTAATAGCTTCAAAACACAGTGAGACCTAGGGGAATGATACTTTTGTAGTTGGGATGGCTCCTCAGAGTGTTGTTGTTGATGTGGAAGGTATGTTTTATGGGTTTTTTCTGATTCCACTTCCTTAAGGATACCTAGGAGGTTGAATCATACCATAGTAGCCTTTTGTCACATGTTTAACTTGGTTTTTCATTTAATTAGATAGATATGGGAGGAGGCTGATACATTTGAGGCAAGAATATGCCTTGTTTTTGGGACCTTCCAATGTCAGGAAACCTTGCAAGAAATCGATTTCCTAAGGCACTTGAAAGGAAAGAAGGGGACACCTAAACTTAGAAGGTTAGTGACTGCATGGAAGGGGGTGGACAAATTTCCTGAGGGACTGGTAAGGAGAGAAGGGAAGTTTGGGGAAAATATTTGTTTTTGTCATTAGCATTGCTAGTTCAAATCAGCAACACATTGAGAGTGTGCTTGGAAACAATGAGTTGGTAATTGTTCACTAAGAGAGAGAGGAGTTGAATGATAGTAGTGTTGGACATTAATGCAGACTTTCAATTTAGCAGTGGATTATGGACTTCCTGGGAAGGAAGTGAATCACTTATACTACTTTTGTGGGTGGAGATGTGAGCCTCTCGAATCCTTTATTACTAATATGGCCATCATATCCTTTTATTTTCTAGTTGAAGCAAATGTGCATATGTATGTATGTGTCTATCATTGTAAATATTATATCAAAATCAGTTTATAAAGCTCCTAAAGTAATATGTTTATTTGTTGGTTGAATAAAATGTGTGTGTGTGTGTGTATATATATATATATATCATTATATATATATATATAATATATATATATATATATATATATTATATATTATATATATATATATATATATATATCATTATATATATATATATCATTATAATATTGCATCGAGATGCGTTTATAAAGCTCCATACATAGTATGTTGTCATGTTTTTTAGCAGTTTTGGCTGGTCATAAGTGTCATAGAACACTGAAGATGGTGTTCCCCTGAGGGGGAGGGGTTTGAAACAACCCTAGGTTGATTTTCCATGTAAATGGGAGGAAATTATAAAGGAAAAATAAGATTGAGGTCATGGGACACGTATTCCAGGATGAATTGAGGGGAAAAATTACATTGGGAGTCACTTACGTTAACTATATGTTAGCTGTGGAAATTTGCATCTGAAGAGGAAAAGGGCGATAAATGGAAATTAATTCAAGAAATAAAGGAAATAAGAGAAAGGGAAGATGAAGAGCCAAGAATATGCATGCAAGGGAAAATGAAGAAAAAGGAAAATAAAAAGAAAGGAAAAAGGAGAGAGAACATTCATTCATTCATAGATGATTCACTTAGAAAAGAGGAGAGCAAGAGAGAGAGAACTTAGACACAAGGAGGACACAAGAAAGCGAGGAAAGCAAAGGAGTGAAAGAGGAAGTTTTGATGGCAGGAAGCAAGAGAAGAATATATCTATGGATTTGTAGATAAAAGGTTGCATGCGATATTTAGTATGATGGGAATTGATGCATGGTATATGCATTGGTTTATTAGTCATGTTTTTTATCATTGGCATAGGATTTTCCTAAATCGAAAGTGAGGTACAACCTTTCCTTTTACATTTCCTCGATAGCCATAATGTGGTGGGTTCCCTGTTTTGGTTAAGCCTTGGATTGCTAGTAGATTTCATATCCTAGTTGAGGTGGTGTCAGGAAAATTCCTAAGGGCTGAGAGAGGTGATTTTTTTCCCATGAAACTCTTGACAGGTAGGTGGAGACATGAAAATTTCTTTGAGTATGGTGATGAAATTATGAGGCATCCAAGCCTGTTTGGTTGTTGTGATTTCTAGACCGGTTAGGTGAGATAACTATGGTTGAGGGTTCAGGTGGTTTAGCCTCTTGATTCCCTGGTTGGTTTTGTTTTGGTTTATCCCATGTCATCCCACGTTCATGCTTAGAATGTGGCAAGGAGTTGATTGGGCTGAAAGAAGGATTCATTTCAACCCAATATATGGTTGGGTGGTACGTGGAAGTCCCCAACTTGGTTGGATTTATGCATATGTTATGTCTTATTGAGATTAATAAGAACATGAATTGTTTAATGTGTTGATTTTATGACTATTTTGTCATGGCTTCATTGTAGTTAAATGTGGGATATAGGCATGGTGAAATGATGTGTTTTTGTTATGGATCGTGTTCATGATTTGATAAGTTATTGAATGGTTATCTGAATGTATGAGCTAAAAAGTGTTGTTGTAGCTATCTTGAGAGTGAAATGGGCCTTCTTTATGATTGTCTTATGAAACTAATGATACAAGTGAACATATATGCCTTCGTTCCCTGTAGGCATTATGTTTACCAAGTGTTTGCAGAAAAGATTATCAGGTATTTGCCAAGTTTGGAGTAAAATTAGAGCCTGGAATTAAGTATACATACATACAAACCATGTCGAAAAAGTTCTAAAAGGTTCTAGTCACATTTGGAAAGTTGGCCTGGGGACTAGCATAAAAATCTAGAACAAGGCTTCTAGTTGCACCCTCTTAACTAGAGAATTTTAGTTGTAGTCACATGGAGGGAAGCTTGTGAGTGTGGTTGGAGCCTTGTGGTCTCATTAAATGGCCTTCATGAGTGTAGATGGGAGGTAGAGTGGGTGAAAGAGGTAGTTCAAGGTCATGGAATGGTCATCAGTGAAAAGTGTCTGATGGCTGGATCATCATGTGTCCCTTGAAGGTTGCAGTAAGCTTTAGGATAGTATACTTCGCTTCCATAACTAGAACTTGGATGTTGAGTCATGCATAGTAACTTTCATGTCATGTTTACCCTAGTGAGCTTGTAAAACAAGGTAAATGGGGGGCGTGGTGTTACAATCTCACATTATTATTATTTAAAACAATCATAAAAATCAACTAAATTATAAATTTATTTCAAAATTTAATTTAATTTTTATTTATTGTTATTATTAAATGAATTAATATATAAATGGCCTTAAAAAAACTGTTTTTTTTTTTAAGTATGGATATTCAACCCCACTTCATCATGGATATTATTATTTTGTTAATAGAATTTGTTACAAAACCACATGGCTTATCATTTCATATGATGCATATTTATATGACATTTTTTAATCCATCAAAATTTTAATTAAAATGGAAAAAAATGCATAACTTCTTTGGATTTGTGAATATTATTAAAAATATTTGGCACAAATAAATTAATTTCATGGATCTAGAAGAGATAAACCAAAGTGTCAATACCTAATTTGTAATTGATAACTAGGAATGTACACATACTTTTTATAAGATATTAACTTCCTTTTACCGTAATTATTAGTAAATAAGTATCTTTTTACAAAGTGTACTTAATCATATTAACATTGACTATTCATTATATTTCTTTTAGTTTTAAGACATCCACATAAATCTTATTTAAGATATTTTGTTATTATAGTAAAATGTTGTTAAATAATCTATTGTTGATTTAAAATTATATTGCCTCAAAATGGCTTTATACAAAACCAAATATCATCGTTTGAACTCAGTCGTGCCATAATCTACTATAAGGAGAAGAAACACTATTGACAATAGTTAATAGTCTAGGTCTAGATCAAAATGTAAGAAAGTATAAATGATATGTTCATGAATGCTAAATTAAATTAAACTCCTAAAAATAAAATATGTAAGCCTAGAGGCTCAATATGATTTAATGTATTTGATGAAGTGAGGGGGGTTGAATATTGGGAATTGGTACCTACTGCTATTGGAATTTTTTTTCCACATTGGAGATGTGCTTCTATGTGTGCTAGAAAGCATCTAAACTAGTGAGAAAAGAATGTTTGTGGTGATGATCTTGTTGAATTTCATTTGTGAAGGACATGATGTCATTGTGATCCTCTTGTTTTTCTTTCAAGACCATACCCAAGGGTGTCTTAATTTTCTAGTGGAGGTTAATGGAGTTCATATATTGGCTCCATCTTCCCCTAATAAGTCCAAGGTCAAGAATCCAATTAGCTACTTCAGCCTGGATTTCCGAATATGAGTAGGATTGGTGATCATCAGTGATCATGGCTTCATGTAAATGGATTTCCTATTTGATTTCTAGAGGAGCTGAGGCGTGAAAGGTACATGTTGAATTTTGTGCTTGGGATAGAGCTCGTAGATGGCATTGAGGTCCTATACCACCATATCCCTAGTGAAAACACATCATATATCAAGGCATGTTATGTAGGGTTACTAGAGAGAAAGGTGGGGGAAAACCCCTAGAGAACAAAGAAGTCGAGAAGACTGTAAAATACAGTAGAGTAAAAAAAATCTTAACAAAGATTTGTCTACCATGGGAGTCTCGAGTGGAATCTTGTAATATTAAGGAGTGTGTTAATAGATATAAGGACTATGGGCATGATCCAACAAACAAAAAGAACCAAGAATACAAAAACCTTTGCACACAACTACTACACTCTAAATACTATGTGCCAAAAGCTACTAGAGAAAAGTTAAGTAATTGAAAGAGTTGAAGTAACTAGGGATATTGGAAATATACTAAATTATCCACCATTTTCTATCCCACCAGGCTTGAACCCTCTTCAAAATGAAAAGCAGGATATGTTTCATGTTTCCACTCTAAATTATCCACCATTTTATATCCCACCAGGCTTGAACCCTCTTCAAAATGAAAAGGAGGATCTGTTTCATGTTTCCACTCTCCCGTACTCGAGATTTTGTTGTAGCCCTCACTAGACTCCTAGAGGTCGCTCCTCATTCATCGTTGTCCTAATCCTCCCACATGTGTTTGACACTAGGTAAGCGCACTAGAGGTCAACATACTTGAAGTCAATCCCTCACTATACTACTGTTCACATGGAGTTGTTTCCATGACAATAAGTCATATTTTGAACCAAAGCCAAAACATAATACATGTTGCACAACACTAGGTCATGATAATCTTGCTGAAGCTCTACAAAGCATGCACCCTAAGGTAAATATCCAACTCTCAGTGGAGGAATGTAACATGAAAACTAAATAAATGCAAATATAAGGTTACCTAGCTAGGAGGCCACAAACAACAACTAAGTATTCATATGATTGTGAACATAGTGAGTATCTATTAATATATGTGTGCATGAGGTGGGATGGTGATGCAGGAGCATTTAGCTCAACAATATCATGTATTTTAGTAGACATAGGGGGTCTTGGGTTTTCAAGGAAGTTGGTTTCCTATGTTTTGAATTAATGTAATTATTAAGGTTTTGAGTGCTTTTAATGAGAGAAGCTAGAATAGGGATTTAATTAAGTATACTGAGGCATATTTGTAAATTTTCTTGAATGTAGGAGAACATGAGAGAATCAGGATAGTTGCAATATTGAGAGATTTGAGAATTAATTGTAAAACTTAAATTAGGAGTTAGTTCGTGATTTTTTTTATTAGAGAGGATCCTTAGAGATAAGGAAGAGATTTTAGGATTTTGTTTAGAAGGTTATGGATCTAAACCAGGAATTGGTAGTAGAATCCTTTTGTATAAATGTAAGCCTAAAAGGCATAGTCAGGGGTTAGCTAGTTAGTCAGTCAGGTCGAGAGTTAGATAGGTTTTATTGTAATCCTACAAGCAAGTAGGAAAACAGAAGCCACTGATTAGAAAATCAGGCCAGAGAGAAAGAGAGTTTCATTATGTAGTCATTTGTTTATCTATATATATATATATATACAGAGATTCAATTCCTAAATTGTGTAAGTGTGTGGATTGAGTAATTGAATGATAAATTGTGTGTGAATTAGAGTTTCTTCATATGTGAGTGGAGTTCGGGCAAAACACAGAGAAGAAGTGAGGATGAAGGATCATGGTTTGATCATTGAATCCGATTAAAGGATACAAGTGAAGTTCATGGATGATAGTGATTAAGAGTACATGGAATTAAGTCGAAGAGGGGGATGTGTTGTAAGACAACTGAAGACCTGAAACCCTGAAGTAAACAAAAAACCACATAAATTGAAGAAATGAGGTGATGATGTATAGGAGTTGTTGGATCTATGAGATCGATGAACAAGGTTGAAGGCGATGGGAAATCAAGATTAAGTCACACATCATAAAGTAAAAGAAATGAACGGTGGAGATTAACTTAAGTGTTAGCAGAAGAGGAATCCGAAGGAGCCGCAACAGTCATTTGATGGATGAAGATCTACAGTCATCGCGTGCCAATCAGCTTATGCATTAGTCAAGGAAGAAAGGCAGGTTTATATGTAGAAGTTGTTTATCATATGGAGAAAAAGTAGTAAGTGGTAATTCTGGTTAGTGACCTGATTCCATTTATCGACTGACACATAGCACACCGCAAGAGAGAGGAAACCACTTTATCGAGCGGGTAATCCCCATGCAAGTGGCTCATCCAATATCGTTGTTAACTTTTGGATCAAGTGTGCTTTGATCAATGAAGGAGGATCACCGATTTGTTTTATTGATCGGGTGGACCAGCAACTGTCGGATTGATGGAGTGAAATCAACAGTGGAGGTTGGACGTGATAAAGGTAACATCGGTAAATGTTCAAAGGCCGAGGTAAGGTGAAAAGTTAAGGTTGAGTGGGTTTATGGTATATTTCTATTATATGATGTTATAATAGAAATAAAATGAATTAAAAGGTTAGGTCAGGTTTAACCAATGTCTAACCATGGTATGATTAAGATGAGAAGATAGTGAAATCAACTAGAGGGTTAAGTACTAAGGTATAAGAAATAACCAAAGTTTATGAACGTTGGGTAAAGTTTTCCTCAAGGGTTAATTAAGGGGTCAGACTATGTATAGTAAAATGAAAACATTTCCACAATAAAGTTAATTAAGAGCCTAAACCTTAATTTGTGAAGATTTTCACCATGGATCCGGTGATTAAGTCCTAGGACCAGTGACATGCAACTTTATTTGCATAATGTGGGTATTGTCGGCTTAGGCCGACATCAAATGGCAATGCCAACCTGGTCTTAAAATTTAATGCAATGAGCTTAGGTGGTGACCTTTCCCCCTCCATTAACGCGAATTGTAATACCCTAAACAACAATTTTTTTCCTTGGTTGAGGATAATTTGGAGTTGTTACTTCCAATTGGACCATGCCTCATCAAACCTTATCATTTCCAAGGGAATGTTTTGTTCTTTGCATCCCACATTAGCTAGGAAGTTAGCTACCTTGTTACCATAATGTCAAGAATGTGAGTAAATGATAGAATGAATAGATTAGATAAATCTTTCTATACATTAGATGAGGTTCTCTAGTCGCTATCTCTTATACAATTTTTCTATTAGTGTCCCATTTAATATTCTCCTAACTATTGTTGTAACTAGTTGAGAGTCACCGTCTACCTACAATTTTTAGTCCTTCATTCTTTTCCAGACTCAAAATTATCTCGAGAGTGAGTAACTCTACCACAATTTTATTACTTATTCCATTATTTTTAGTATATACCATTCTTGCATGCCCTTCACAATTTTGGAATATCCCACCATATGCTACTTGGTGAGGGTCCCTTTAGAAGTGCCATTGAAACTTGTAGGAATTTACAGGGTAAGTTCCTCAGACAGAACACCAAAAGGATACCGCTCACAAACAGATCACAGATCAATACACCAGTATTTTGACGTGGTTAAAACCCTCAAAGAGGGAAACAGTCCACGGCCTGCGCCAACGTGGCTACTACAGGAA
>APFE031387381.1:28199-60474 GCA_000404065.3 Pinus taeda | reverse complement strand
CTCTAACCCCCCAGTTCACTACGTAGGTTAGTCGTGGAAAGAATATAACACAACCCAACAAGATGGAGAAATGTTGAGGGATGGATGATTATTCAATACATATGCTTCATTCATATATAGGGAGGGTGAACATAGGGAAATGGGATTGGTGAAGGGGAAGCAAAAGGGATTGATGGTTACAAAGCTAATACAACCTTCTATTATTGAATGGAGAATAATGGAATTGATTAAGCTAACCTAGGATGGAAGAGATGGTTAGAAAAGGATCTTGCGTGGAAAAAGTTGAATGATGGAAAACAGAGCAAAGTAATTCACTTCTATAGGGAGAAGGCACTTGAGTCAAACCTAAAATATCTGCCCAATGCAGTCAAATTCGAAGATGCGAAAGCTGTCTAGAGCTCTATCACTACCTACTTTTGCATAGGATGTGTTCCCGGAAGAGAATTTCTCCAATTAAGTAGACTGCAAGGATGGGGAATTCAATTCTTCAACCCACCGACGCTATGAGAGATGACATGCATAAGATGCTCATTACATAGCCATTTGATGCCCAAGATTGTAGGGGCCATAGTGACTTCCTAAGGCATGAACATAGAATTTGAATACAAATGAGTGGGAGAGAACCCTTGTGAAGAATTTCTTGGGTGAAATTATGAAAGGGCCTAAACCAAGCCTTGGATTTAACACCAGAATGGTTTTACTCGCATGCAGTGGCATTTCAATTTCCATTAAAACACATCATGCTCAATTTCTATGGATCTATCACTCTACAAGGAGGTGGGGCTATACAATGAAGGTGCTTTTATAGAAGGTGAGGAGGAGCGTGTGAAATTAATAGAGTTTTCAATGCATGGGTCAAACACTCAACCACAACCATGATATCGGCCATCTTGGCCCAAAATAGCTTACTACCAAAGTTTAAATTCCCTTTAATGTGAATCCAAGGGGCGGCATGGGGATTATTGGTTGGCGAGGAGAGAGAACTTTGAGGAGATTATGGTATAGTATGCCAATCTTTGTTTCCCATTTCCCTTTGATCCTCTTCTAATAGGCATGCTAGATTGGCTTAGCAATCTGCTTTTGAGTTTTGACTTTTGAGGAAATGGAAGAGAGACTTTGAATGTTGGAGTTCCATAGTGCAACTTATTATTTTGAGGAGGAACTTGAGGAGATACACATTTGGATAGGAGCCATTGTTTAGATGTTGTATTATAATCATATAATCTCCTAAGATTATTAGTTTAGAAATTCTCATGTCATGCGCAGATTTAGACCCAATAAAAGACCATACATTTCCGTTTGATTATTGATTTTCCTATCTAGCCCCCAAAAGTAATTGGCAATAATTTCTCCTTTAGAATTAGAAATATTTCCTCCCTTTTACCACCCCTATAATTTAATTATAAATTAATCATTATTATATTTCCTCCCTTCTACCACCCCTATAATTTAACTATAAATTAATCATTGTTATATTTTATTCTTTAATGAAAAAAAATATATAACTAAATCATAAATAATAAGTTAACATAAAAATTAAATCTATATAATTAAATTTTATTAAAGTAAATTAAATTTTCATTATAATATTAAAATAATTTATTTTTCATCGAACAGGGTCCACACCCTTTCAAAAACCATTAAAATTATTTATTGCCCTCATGTTACATGACAATTACAAGACAACACCAAGAGACTCATCGAATTTCATTTTTTTTTTAATGAAATCCTTAAACATCTATGCATCTTGTGTTATGGTTAATCTTGTGTTATGGTTACAGACTACATATGGTTTGTCTTCCTAGCATAGATTTGTAAGTCCTGTTCGATTTCATTTATGGGATCCTAAAAGCTTTTATATAAAATATCATGCAATTAAATATAATATATTGTCTCCCATGATAATTTAAAAAACATGATAGTTTTCCCTTGCTAGTCCTAAAGACAAAATTAGACACCATTCCAAAGTAGATATGGTGGAGGGTAGATATACTTTTCCATTATAGACATATGGTTCCAAAGACACTTCTGTATGAAAAACACCTTTCGAAGCAGATAGGCAGTGTACAACCAAAACTTCGTTCGTTTTTGTTTATTGGGCCTGAGAGTGATGATATTTCAAAACAACCATTATTTTCTTTTAGTGGTGCCCAAAAACATATGTAAAGAACCACTCAAAGGAAATATAATTAATATATTATGTGTCATGATGGTCTCAAACAACGAGACGGGTTCAACGATAGAAAAGAAGCTTAAACAATAATAATCCTAAAAAGTTTCAACATAGATCGAAAAACAAATGCGTATCTAGAAAAACGAGAAGCTTAGACGACAAATAATCCTAAAGAGATTCAACTAATAGAGATCGAAAACCTTAAATAACAATACTCCTCAATAGCTTCAACGATGTGATCCCAATAAAAGGGTTGTACCCGTGCTTCCACCATGAAATGGTCAACATCGCGGCTTACCAATTCAATTAGAATGGGACATATAAATTTTATATGGTAAATAAAGGAAAATAACATAAATGTAAAAAATAAATGTTAAATTTTTATTTTTTAAAATTATAATATATAAATATTTTAATTTTAAAAAATAAAATTATAGATAAAGAACAATTTCTGAATTAAAATATATATTTCTCTTAATGGCTTTCAAAATATAAAAAATTTAATACATAAGTGTTTTCATAAGTTATTAATAATAGGTTGTTATTATGTTATTAATAATAGGGTGTTATTATCTTTTATAATTTTATTATTAATCTATTTGTGGTAAATTTAAAAATAATGGGCGGAAATGTAGTTATTTCATTTTTTTGAAAAATCTTAATTTTCATTGATATAAGAAAATTATATATTCTAGATGCAGTTCATATATGCTATATGTGAGGTTGTTTGTCTATTAAAGAAGAAAGTATAAAAAAATATCAATGATTCTCCACGCAGGGAGAATATGTCTTTTGTGTTGTTCAAAAAGAAAAAAAAAACTCGCAGGGAGTATAGTTGTCTCATATATATATATAGCTAGTAAAATCGAAATATACAAATATGCTGATAATTTAAAAAAAAATTATAAACATGATAATTATGCTCCTCTTGAGCCAATTATGCTATGTAATCCATGTATGGACAGTAGTAGTACTGGTAGTGTGCACTGTCCCTCTGCTCTTGGATCATCCATGTAACATGAGGTCGATTCACAGCTTCCTTAGATAGCTAATCGGCAGTCTAGCTGTGCTCCCTATAGATATGGTGACAAAAAAAGTGAACAAAATCCGCAATGAGTCTGTTTGCCTCTTCCAAAATAGGTCTTAGTGAATATGCATAATAATTTGATGTATTGTTTATTCAGTTGCAAACAATTTTGGAGTCCCCAAAGATTTGACTATTCCTGCATTGTTTCTCCATGGCAAAGTGTAGGAGGTGTTTTAGAGTGATCAACTGTGCATAATTATTGGTACCCCTTCCCAGATCCGTTTGTATTTTATAGTAATGAGAGTCGGAGAGGTATAGTAAAACACCCCCCCCACCCCAACAACCTGTATCTTGTGCAGAGCCATCGAAATATGCCCAGGGGTATTCTTGGTTGATGACCTCAAGGACAATGTTCCTAGTGGATGGAGCAATATCATTGTCAGGGATGGAGTTATAGTCAGCCAATATGTGGGTGATAATGAAGGGCCAATATGGGATGGTATTTTGGAAAATGTAATGGTTTCGTGCATTCCAGATCACCCAGCAGGTGAGAAGGGGTAGGTTCCTAGCTTTGTTTGGAGCTGCAATTGTCCACCATGATATCCATGCATCTAAAACACATGTGCCCTGCCATTGATAGTGGGAATTGATGGCCCTAAGGGTGGTATTCGTAAGGTCCACACTGACCAGACATGTAAGGAAGAGGTGATCAATAGTTTCTATGCTGTTCTTGCAGATGCAAAACCAGGATGGTCCATGATGGGCTCTCTTGTTCAAGTTGTCCCCTGTGGGGGCCTTGTTCTTAAGTACCGTCCACATAAACAATCTCGTTCTGGGAGCTGCCTTCAATTTGCACAAGTGTTTCCATCAATGTTCAACAATCATTGGTCAATGGATAGCATAGATATAGAGGTACCCTTCCTTTGGAGAGTATATACCATTTTTTGCATGGGCCCATATGATCTCATCTTCCCCCTCAGTAAACCTGATGTGTGATTTTGTTAGTGTAGAAATGTATTCCCCCCATTGTTGATGCCAAATCTGAGGGAGGTGTAGTCTCTGTGTAGTCTTCCTTTCCTGATGAAAATTGGTGGTGTGCTCTAGGTCCACAATGTGATTGATATGGATGATGCCTGAATTGTTGAGATGGAGCATTAGATCCTATGGGAGCCTATGTGTGTTGCCACAACCGATCCAGGGATCTAATCCAATGCGGATCGATGAGCTAGACTGTGTTTTCCATGTGATCCCATCTCAGATGAGAGGCAGAGAGTTTATCACTACTTTCCATATGATAGATATCCCAGTCTTGTTCTAGCTGGGTCAACGAATCTAGTCCATCAAGTTAAGGGGAGATATATGTTCCGAATGTGCCACCCTTGTCCATAAGCTGCTGGTGGTAACCAATTTCCATCTTAGCTTAGCAACCATTGCAATAGAGAAATCGTCCAATCTTTTAATTCCCCGTCCTCCCCATTCCTTTGGAAGTGCTAGCAACTCCCATCTAGCCCAAGAAAATATTCTCACAGACTGTTTTCCCCGCCAAAAGAATATGCAGCAGATATTTTGTATTATAGAGAGTATTCCCCTTGGGATCCAGGATAGACACATCCAATATACGGGGGTAGCTTCGAGTACAAATTTAATAAGAAGTAGCCGACCTACTTTGGAGAGGTACTTGTGGTGCCAGATATTAAGTCTTATCTATAACTTAGAGATTAACCATGTCCAGTATGTAATCTTATATTCGAAGGGTTTCAATTGGTACCCCAGGTACCTAAGGCCACCATCCAATTGCAGAAGAGTAAATGGAAATCTGTGGAGGGCGAACTAAATTTCATGAGGTGTGCATCGTGAAACCGTTATAGTGGATTTTAGACTGTTGATTTCCATACCGGTAGTAGTTCGAAATATTTCCATGATATTCTGTAAGTTGGTCAGATCCCCAATAGCTCTGTTAAGGAATATCAACACATCATCTACAAAGAGAAGATGGGTCAGTATGCATCTATCTGTAATCGTGATGCCCTATAGTCTTCCCATCCTTTGCTCTTCCAATATGAGTTTGCTAAGGCCCTCCATATTAAGCAAAAATAATAGAGGGGATAGAGGACATCCCTGCCTAAGGCATCTTTCTGAGTGAAAGAAAGGTGATGCCAATCCATTGATAAGGACACTAAAAGTTATGTTTGTTATGCAACACATGATCCAATGTATAAACTCTATGGGAAAACCAAGATGAGTTAAGAGCATTCTGATATATAACCAACTAGCACGACCGAAAACTTTTGAGAATCATACCTTTCAATTTATTTGTTTGTATAGAATGCAACACCTCTTGTGCAGTTCCTATAGATTCATGGATCTATCGCTCCTGGAGAAAGGCGATTTGTTCTGAGGAGATATGTGAAGATAAAATGGGACAAAGGCGATTGGCGATGATCTTGGCAATGATTTTATGGATACAGTTATAGAGGGAGATGGGGCAGAAGTTGTCAAAAGAGTCAAGATTATTAGATTTAGGGATGAGCGCAATGAAAGTGGCGTTGTAGGCCTCGTACGCCCTCCCAGAGATTCGACAGTCTTCAATGACCTTGAGAAGGTTGTCTCCAAGAAGTTCGAAAAAGGAAATGTAGAACTCGACCGGCTAACCATCTGGTCCTAGACTCTTCTCTCGCTTGAATGATTTCAATGTGGCTTCGAGTTCCCCCATAGTTACCACCTTGTTGAGGTCCAATGCATCCTCCCGATCCACCAATCAGGGAAACAATTGAGCCACTCTGATGATTTCAACCATTGTTGCATTGGGGGGAGCTTTGTAGAGTTGCTTGTAGTGAGGTGTGCCAAGGGAGGCTAATTACTAAAAGGTATTCACTCTGATGCCCTGCTCATTGTTCAAGTGCCAAATGGTGTTAATTGATTTTCGTCCATTAGCAAACTTGTGGTAGAATTTTGTGTTATCATCGACCTCGAGAAGCTAAATGGATCTGCTTCTCAGCCTCCATGGTTCTTCCCTGTCCTGTAGGGTTTTACCTCTCTGTGCTACTAAGGATGTGAGCCTCTCAATCTGTTCAGATGTTGTGTATCCTCGACCTTGCTCATCCTCCATATTAGCAATCGCAACTTCAATGCCTCTCAGGGTTTGTTCATCCATTAGTCTCTTGTTGTGTGCCCAACATTTTGATAATCTCTTCAAATTGCTTAGATTGTGGGCAAAACCTTCCGCTATATTCCAACTTGTTGCAGGAGGGTGGGACTTCCAATAATTAGTTACCACTTTAATGTAGTCTGCATATTTTAACCATATTGAGTTGAACTTGAATGGGGCTTTAGGTTTGTTCAAGCCACCTTTGACTTCAAGGTGTATCGGCAAGTGGCCTGATAATCCCCCCGATCCAACCCACTGCCTATAGTTATACCCCATACTTAGCAGTCGCTCTTTAATTAGGAAGCAGTCTAGTTTTTTAGCGAGCCTATCCTCCCTTATTCTTCTCTTCCTTCATTTGGGTTGTAATTTAGCAGATGGGATATCGATTAGGTTGTGGTTCTCCAGGATATTTTCGAATAATGCAGATAGTGGGTCTATTTGAGCATGATGACCCCATGATTCCGAGTATCCAATAGAGAAATTAAGATTTCCTCCAAGGATGAGTTCATCCACTTGCAGTAGATTGGAGCTCAATAGATGCTCTGAGAAATCTCCTCGGTTTTGGCATGGGCCATAAACATTTATGAGTTTGATGTCAATGCCAATTTAAAATGAGAAGATGTCCACCCGCATATTACCAATACCTCCCCAAATATTACATAGCTTGATAGCCCTAGAATTGTACCCCATCGTAACTCCACTTGAGCACCCGTTTACATCAAGGGCATGAAACGACCATCCAGGTAGCATGGATTCTAGGAGGTGAGTGACGAATTCTGCTGAACCCATGGTTTCTTAAAGGAGTATGACATCTACTAGCTCAGTACTTAGAAGCCTCCAAAATGCTCGTTTTTTCTCAGGGCTAGCTAACCCCCGATAGTTATAAGAGAGTAGCTTCATGAGGGAGATGGCTCCAGGGTGTTCTGTTCTCCAAGAACCTGGTCTATAGTAAGCTGTCAGCCTGAGACAACCTCTACCCCTGCCTATTTCTTGGCTTTGGAGGCGGAGGAAGGTTTGCCCCGAGGAGGTTTCAGAGGGATGGAAGGGGATACTATACCAATGTCGATCGATTCATGAGGCTATGATTGAGATAGTGATCGGACTGGGTATTTGTGTGTGAGAGACCCCTTCTCAGAGTTAGAGGATAGGGCAGGATAATTCACCTCTGGGAAGGATGGGGGGGTGCGGGAGTAAGTGTGGGAGGTTACAGGGAGGAAACCAAGGAGCAAGGAGTTGGGGAGGAAGATGCAATACCATGATGATAAAAAGAGGATGATACTACAAAACAAGATGAAGTAGAGAAATGCAAAGTGTAGGGATTAGAGAGATGCATACTTGAAGATAGTGCAACCACCCTAGACCTGGTCAGAGGAGGAGAGGGAGGCTGAGAGGGTTCATTTCCATGCTTCTTTGGATTCTTCTTGACTGTCATTGTCGCTACTACTTTAGTACTGGTGCGGTGCTCAGGAAACTAGGTAGCTTTGGGTGGGATAATCTTCCCCTTGTGCACTGCCTTTGCTTTTCCATTCAAAGGGAAATCCCTAGATAAGTGTCCCACCTTATGGTACCTCCTACACTTAAAGGGGACCCCCTGATAATCTAGCATCTGTATTCATGAGAAATGTCTCCAGAGCAAAGTGATTTTCTCTTGTAGTCCCTCCCTAGTATCAAGATGGACCAGAATCCTCGCATATGCCATGATGCCCATGGTCATGTATGATTTATCATGCTCCAAGTAGGTGCCAGGGAATTCTTGATGTGCCTAAAAATGTCCTCCAACCATAAGTGTAGAGGAAGACCTGGTAATCTGACCCACAATGGTCCAACACCCAAATGATCTCTCTTAGGGTCGAAAAGAGGGTTCCATCTTCTGACGAGAACATGAGATTTTTTAATGTGCGATAAGCTAGATAAAACCCAAATGGTGTGTTTAGCTCTGGCAAAATGCAACGCAAATCATCCCCACACGAAATTTTGAATGAAAGGTAATTCAGCCACGTAGTGCCCCAAAATTTCTGCAGTTCATTATCTAAGCCTTGTCGCGATGTAGTTCATCCCTTGAATCCTACCCACCAAGACTCTATCAATGGTGTCCATGGTTTCGCCCCACTGGATATCCTCCCCCAAGCGTAGTGCAAGATCTTGGGTCTTAGTCTTTACACACTTTGGCTTCTTCCTCAGCCTATGGCCCTTGTCGTTATTATCTACTTGAGGGGCGCTCTGATGTGGGTTCTGTGAATGTGATCCTAGCCTAGAAGGGTTCGCTTCAAAATTCAAAGGGATGTGTGCAAAGCGACCAGAGGTGGGAGTCACCAAAAGTGGTGCAAGAGGGGTTTCTTGTGGAAGTACTGAGGGTCCTCTGGAAGGGGCAGATGAAGGGTATTGTGAAGCGGTAGGTAGAGGGTGTGGTGGATAACCTAAGGAGTCAATGGTTTCATCAGGTCCTATAAACCTAGAAAAACACTATAGGGTTTCCGACGATGGGGGGGAGTAGCGAAAGTTGGCCATGTGAGGGAGTGTTCAGGTAGGGTAACGATCAGGCAAGAGGGACCCGAAATTGATGGCAAAGGTGCAAGGACATCTGGCAGGTCACTACTGTGGGGGAACAACCCATTTGAGATAAGTGGGAGATGTCCAAATGGAAACATCGACAAAAGTGTCATTGGAGTAGTCAACCTAATCAAACTCCATACCTAACTTTCTGAAAATGACGTGTCAGTTGCCACCAAGAGCTACAACCATTTTCATCATCACTAAACCGCCTTTGGAGAGGAAACGAGAGTAGGAAGTATCGCGAGTGCTAAGAGTAATTGACAATGGGAGGTAAACAAGATCAAGAAATAATCACAGGCGCCAAGAGTGAACGACAACAGGGTGTAGCAAATGTTCTGTGGAGGATGGTCAGGTGGTGATAGATGAGCAGGTTCTACAAGGATTTCGAAACCCTAGCTTGTATCAGGCGCTGACTGGGAAGAATTCTATAACTCCATCCTCGTATGTTTCTTACCTGTGGTTATATCAATTATATTTATTGAGAAATAATTAGGAAGTGATATTGTTAGTTATATTTAGCGGTATAGATTCATTTTAATCACTGATCTAAAAGACCGATAGGGATCAAATCTCTTAAGATGCAAACCCTTTTTATAGTGAAAAAGTTAAAAAAATTGCACCTCCAAACATTACATCCATCTAGGACTTTATATATATATTAAATTATATCTATAATATATATAATAATATATATATATAATATATATATAATATATATATATATCTGTTGCTGTGTGGGTGTGTGTGTGTGTGTGTGTGTGTTGCGTGGTTTTTTATTTTTAGAGTTCATTTTGGATCCATAAATGGATCAACCTTTTGAAAATCCTTGAATACATGGAATAAAATAAGTTAAACATGCAATTCCCAACAAAATTTTCTCCAATTCAAAATTAACCCTTGATAAAAAGGTGAAAATGCAAAATACTGATACATGAAATGCTATAACAATAAAAATTTAATAATAAATATTAACTTATTTTTTTTTCTTAATTACTTAATTAAAAAAAATTCATATAAAATTATCTTAATTTATATGGCCATGGAAAAATTTTAATTTATAACTAAGAGTGAGAGTGAAAATATTCTTACCAGTATTCATTTGGATTGGGTTAAAAACAAGCACAGTTAGGGTGAAGACTACATTTATAATACTTTTAATAAAAACTAAATATGTAATGTGTATATTTTTTATTTTAATTATTTAAAAAATATTTTGTTTTTGTTTTAAAAGAGATACATGTCAACTCCATCTAGTGATCCTCTCTACTCAATTAATATATCTGTTAAAATTTTTGTTAAACTTAATTGAATCGTAGATTTTAATATATTCTATCAATTGTATAAACAAAAATAAATTCAAAGTCAAAGAACTGGTGTCACTCATGTTTCCAATCTTCAAAAATGCACAATCCAAATAAGTATAGCCATGAATATCTACAGTTTGTTAAAAAAGTCTCCACTCTTCTTGTGGAGGTGATATGAAAAAATCCCTTTGGAGGGGATATTCAAAAATCCACAATCCAAATAAGAATAATCACAAGTATCTACAACTTGTTCAAATAGTTTTTACTCTTCTTGTGCAAGTGACTCAGAATCTTTGTTGAATATTTAGTTAGAAATTCTTCCTTGCAGAAAAAAAAAACCTTAAATGCCTCCAGAAGTCATTTGGGAAATTTTTCTCTTTGAGTGAGGGGAAGATGGGTCAACTCTTTGGGATATTCTTTTCAATTTAAGTCACTGCATGTATCCATTGACGTCTACTGAAATCCACTGGCTTTGATATCCAACAAGGTAGGTGGTCAAATCCAACAATGTTTAGAGAACTCGGCTCCAATAACAACATCGAGAAAAATAACCCAAGATTCAACACTAATTCCATTCCTTTTGATGGTGGCTCTCCTAGTACTTGAGTTGAAGTGAATCAAACTCAAAACCAATTTGAAATAATCATTCTATTCCTTTCAACCATTTCTTTGTCATTTAAACTCTTAGTTTGTGCCTTTGGTTGTGCCATTGCCTATAGTTGAGGCATGGAGATTTCAAGAGCCCCCCTTGCTATACAAGTTGTTTGTAACTGTGAATGAGACCATTGGCACAAGATTTAAAAAAACATAAAAGAACAAACTCACCTTATGTTGCCATGATATCTTCAAATGTGACATCTTACATATAAGCAGTTTGAAGGGGGTTGTGAGGCCATTAATTACAACTTGGATATGACTTTCCTTGAACTACATTTCGAATCCATTGCTTCAAACTAGAGTTACGCTTGTTTCATCTATTTTCTTAGTCAGTTTAGAGGTTTTGAATTTGACAACTTTTTAATTCTTTGAAGCTAATCTAAAACAAAATTAGGTGTTGATGTTGAATGGTATACCTTTTTAGAAGCTAATATATATATTTGAGTTGGATAATTTTTGAGAAGCTAATATATATATAAATATATGTAGGTTTGAAGATAGTAGCAACTCCACATCTCTTGAATTAATAACCATTCCCTTGAGAAGTCATAGTCACAAAAGAATGCACTGGGCCACTAGGTCATGATATTAAGGCATTGCTCATGGTTTGAAATAAATGCTAAGCCTAGTTTAATCTCAACGTACAATATACCTCTAATATTTAGATTGTGTGAAAAGAAGTACATAAATAAATGGGTGGAAAAATAAAAATTCTTGTTTTCATGGTTGGTCTTGTGCTAAGTGGAAAAGAAAACTATCTAGAATAGTCAAGAAAGATTTAGCATACATTGATCTTCAATGATATTTGTGATGGCCATTCCAAAATTATGAAAATGGAAACACATAAAGAAAGATTATCCCTTGATTGCTTCTTTCATAAGTGAAGGGAAAATCATCATCTTAATCTATCAAATATTCTTGGATTCCTTTGAAGAAGTTGAAATATGTGTATGGTTCATATTCAGAAATGGAGCTAATTCAATTGTTGATGAAGCTCTTCAACTTTGAAATGAAGGATAATAATATCATGGCTTTATCCTCAAAATTAAATCCATCATAAACGATGTTGATGTTATTGGTGTGAATATAGACATTTCTCTCATGAACTTCATCAAGGCTCTCTATTCAACATGTTGTCACTATCTTGAGTCACTTCAAGCTAGTGGACAACTAAGATCTCTTTGATTTTGAATCCTTGGTGGAGAAAATTGTAGAATGTGAGAAGGATTTTGGGAAGAAGGCACCTCAATCCACTATAGAGATTGCTTGCATTGCTAAAAGATGGAAGAATAATCACATGATTCTACAAGAGGAGATTGCATTAAGAAAGGATAAAAAAAGAAAAAAAGTAGTGGGCAGGAAAAATCAATGCTATGGGTCTAATTTTTACTATTTTGATTGTAGTAAGAATTGACATTAAGCAAAAAACATGTAGAATCTTATGGGCTAAGATTAAAGACAAGTAGGAACAACAGGAAGGGAAAGGTAAGTCCTTAAATCCGGTCATTTTGTTTTTTTCTGATTGTAATATTGGTATTATCAAATATTTGTTGAAAACTTAGTTTGATTCATGAAGAGATGCCCTATTAATTGACATAGGTACTACTTGCAATATGATATTCTAAAAAAAATAAAAAAATATGAAAACTTGAATGATAATGTAGAGGGTGCAGTGTATATTACAAATATATCCAATCTCCAACTTGCAATACATGGAACTATCATGTCCAAATTATTTCAATTCTTAGATTTTTCCTTTACATGATATTTTTTGTCTTCCTGAGTTGTGAAAGAACTTAATATATATTGTGCACATTTGACAACAAACACATTCCATTTACATGTGTTGATGAAAAAATTGAAATGAGGAAGTAACATAGCCTTGAAATGATAACAAATGGTTGAAGTTGAAAGGGACATGTACAGAAGCACATAAGCACATAATTATGCACATCTTCCTCGCTAGGCTAAAGGTACATTTATTATGCACACCTTCGTCGCTATAATAAATGTTCATTGTCTTCTAGTCTTTTTTGGCATTCTAGATTTGTCTTGCAGTGAGACTCATGATGTTTGAACTTGAAAATGCTAAGAGCATGGTTGGGCCATCCTGTTTCCGAAAGACTTGAACATGTATAACACGCGATGGACCTCAACATGATACATCTGACTGGCCATCTTGAATTTTTTATATGTAAAACCTCAATGTAGAAAACACTGGCCATCCATCCATTTGTGAAAGGTTGCAACTGTGAAAGACCATGGATTTTGGTTCCATTAATCTATATTTGAAAACCCAGGCTGGAATTCTAGAGGTTGCAGGGATCCTGGAATGTGACATAGGCGACCTGGTAGACATGGTATTTGAGAGTCTTGGCCCCTCGAATTTTCCAAAACATGATCCAAGGGTTCATGTTGGCATTATCATCAATATTTACAAGAACACACGTGGATTCAATGCTATCCCACACTGATAACCTTATTATCTAATCCTTGTCCAGAAACTCATAGAAGGAGGAAGATAATATGCCCTTGAGCCAAACGAAGTAGGACTTGAGTATGGCGAGGCAATAGTAGGATTTTTTTATTATAAAGGAGAAATTTTTAGAGGGTTTTTATTGGCAAGAGAATTTAGGGCTTTGTAAAGTCCATCTGTCTACAAAATTATTTGGTTTCTTGTTAAGCATGACAATTTTTGGGTAAAGATCGTGCCTTACGTGGGGGCATATTGAAATCATATTTTCTTTTGGGGGTGATATGGAAGATAGCCTCATGCAATCAGGAAATAATCTATAAGAAAAGGAAAAGACCACAGTCATGGGTCGCAAAGCGTAATTAAAGCATATTAAGAAAAGAAATCGAAAAGAAGAGGAAGAGATCATTGCAATGTTTAGAGAGCTTCAGGAAGTAGCTGAGGAACTGAGAAGTCTAGTAGAAGACAAAGAAGAAATTGAGGGTATTGGTGTATCTTTGATTTTCTACCACCTCTGTTGTTTACAGGTAAATATTTTGATCATTGGGTTATCAAAATGTTAACTTTTCTTCGAGCTAAAGAGTTAATTTAGTATGGGTCTAATAACCCATATGATGCACTATGTGATGTTTTAGCATTGAATTTGATAAAATATGCATTGGATGAGAAGTGCTTATGCAAGGTAGAAAAAGCTACAACTTCCAAGGAAGCATGGAAGAACTTGGAAGCAGAGTTTGCAACAAAAGAGAGCTACATGCAAGAGTAGGTTATCTCACAAGCGAAGAAGTTAGGTGCAGATCTGAGAATACATGAGCAAGACTATGAGAGGACAACAGAGCTTGGAGAATCCCACTCAAAAATGGATGATGGTTGTCAAGGCCGTAAAATTGAATCCCATTATACAAGCATGCATATGGATGAAGAAGATGCAACAAATATTGCATAGAGAGAAGCTGAAGCCTTTGTGTGTGAAACATAACAAGAGCAAATAAATGCTCTAGGACTCCACTGTAATGTGGATGATGCAGATGATTGTGAATCCCATTGTGATGAGACACATGTAGATGATGACTGCATAGTTCTATGTGAATTGGTGAATCTAGCTGCAACTGATGGTTTTCATGAAGTTGAAATTGTCAATGAAATTAACAATGGGCACATGCATGCTTGGATATCCCACTATAGTCTGGATGATCATTATGTTGATGATATGTGTGGTTTTTTTTTTGAAACAAAGATGGATTGTGACAATATGGTAAGCGCAATGTTTGATAAAGCATTGAAGGGTGAAGCTGCCACTGTAGCAATGAGATATGAAGTAGTGGGAACTGCTAATGAAGTAGTATGTCATCTAGCAATAGTTGATGATCAAGAACAAGATAAAGTGATTGAATAGTTTTTGATGAGAGTATCCACTAACAACATAACAGTGGAAGACAATCTCCATGTATTTTAAAGGAAGTCAGATGTAGAGCAGGAAGCTCTCACTGAAGAGAGTCATGTTAAAGATGTCTTTAACATTGTTTTTGAATATGCAGGTGTTCAAAATAGCATGGGAACAAAAGTTGAAAGTAAGGTTGTTAATAAATTTGATGCAAATTTGAAGCTCATTGAAGAATGGATTCATAAACCAATATAAAAAATTGAAGCGAGTCTTAAAACAAAAACTGGAATAATGAAATTGAATGAAATTGTGAATAATGATCCCGAGTGTGTAGATTATAGGAAAAAATGAGTAGTACATGATGATGAAAGTGAAAATAATGATATGGAAGTTTTTGAAGACAAAGATGAATGCATTGAAACCATTTTTTAATAATGGAGCCAAGAAGAGATAAGATTCTCCTATCTAGAAATATGGCAGAAAGAAAGTGAGGAATTTGAAACACAAGAAACAAAGCAAAGAAGATAATTTAAAAATACAATGTTTTGGCAACAATCCATGGTTGAACGAATATTTGAAGAGGAAGGTGTAGAAGACATGATCCAATTGTTTTCCAGAAAAAGATCAAGACAAGTCAAAGAAAAATTGTAGCAGCAGTAAGTCAATAAAGCCTACAGCAAGAAAGTTAAACAGAGAATGAAGGAATTTTGAGGATATAAAATTTGGAAGAAGAGAAGAAAAAAATACAAAATTGTGAATGTCTTGAGTCATCGTAAACCTAATTGAGCCATAGACCAACAAGCATGTTTGTGTGATAGTTAAGGCATGTTGAGCCATGTTGAGTCATATGGTCGTAATTAAAGCGGAATGTTAGAAATTGTAATTACTCCCGCATGTGAAGTTAGCTAAACATAGATAGTGAGTTAACTAAGTGATTGAGTGATTGACTATTTGAGTGTTAGTCAAGTCGAGTTAAGTGATAGACGTGTGGTTGCATGTGGATGCATGTCAAAGTTAGTAGCGAGTTAGAAAAGTATAAATACCCTTCACCGGATCCATTGTAATCATCAAATTTTGTGTGATTAATAGAAGAACCGCAGCTCTTATGTTTTATGTGTGAATTCATGCTTTCTCTCCTCGGCCTTTCCAATAAAAAGCATATCCTGTATCTTCCAACTTCCTTTTAGATACCTCTTAGGCTAATAATATCTCCCAATGATAACCGAGCCAAAAAAAACTCCTACTTATTTCCCGGGAAGTTAGCCAGAACCAACTAGAGTCCACAATTTTTACCGCGCAGGTCATCCCCTTTGTGAACGCTGCTGCCTGATTATCACACCAAATCGATTAGTCGCGGCCGATATTATTTGTGATCTGATTTATAGGCATTAGTAAAAGAAAAAAGTTAATCCCCAAAACACACCTTTGCCAGATTCAGCGTAAGCCCGTCGCCACTGGATGCCCCTTTCTACGCTGCACAAGTAGATGGAAGGCATGATCCCTCATCTGAAACAGAAAATGTAGATTACGCATCTAACAAGTGCTGAGATCTCTTGATATCTAAACCTTCTTAGAGTGTTGAGTGCTGAATGTGTACCCATGATTGCTCGAGGCTCTTCATAATGGCGACATCAATGTTGTTACTTTTTCTAGCAGACTGGCCACTCTGGCCATGTGGGTGACCACGTCCTGAACGCCGCAACCATGTTGAGGATCGTATAATCCAAATGAAATCCACATTCTGCTTTGAGATTGGCTCTGTTGCGGTTGATTGCAGGAGGAGGGAGGCTCGTCATTTTGGTTCTTGGACGGGAGGGGATGATCTGTGGTACAATAGATGTGTATATAAGGAAATGTGAATGGCAGGGTGTGTGCTGCGTTGGCCACCATCATTGGCGCGACAAAGCAGCTAGATCCATGACATGTATGCATGATGCCATTTCCGACCACGGCAAATGGTTTGTATGTAGTGAAAATAAAGATCCCACATTGGTGGTATGTACAAATTTGAATTTTATAACCCTTAGCTGGAGGCAACAAAGGAATCGAAAGAGGCCCCATTGATTATAATTATAATACACTGTAAGTGGAGATAACGGGACCAGCGCCTAATCATGTCTACAGGGGCAACTGGGGATAATAGTAGCACCCTTAATCATCATTGACGGGGTTAGGGTTGAGGGGGGGTGCAACTGGGGATAATAGTAGCACCCTTAATCATCATTGACGGGGTTAGGGTTGAGGAGTGGGGATAATGGTAGAACCCTTAATCATCATTGAGAGGGGTGGTACGTGGGTAAGTTAATGTTGCGTTTATACCAAGTTATTTTATTTTTAAATTTTTATTATATATAATAGGGTGAGAATGCTTAAATGGTTTGAAATACCATAAAAGTGAATACCATTATTATTATTTTTTTATATATGATAGGATGATATTGCTTAAATGGTTTGAAATAGCATAAAAGTGAATACCATAAATTTATTTTTTTTATATATGATATGATGAGATCGCTTAAATGGTTTGAGGGTGTTAGAATTGAGGGGTGGGTTAAATGGTTTGAGGGTGTTAGGGTTGAAGGGTGGGGATAATGGTAGAACCCTTAATCATCATTGAGAGGGGTGGTACGTGGGTAAGTTAATGTTGCGTTTATACCAAGTTATTTTATTTTTAAATTTTTATTATATATAATAGGGTGAGAATGCTTAAATGGTTTGAAATACCATAAAAGTGAATACCATTATTATTATTTTTTTATATATGATAGGATGATATTGCTTAAATGGTTTGAAATAGCATAAAAGTGAATACCATAAATTTATTTTTTTTATATATGATATGATGAGATATGATATGATATGATGAGATTGCTTAAATGGTTTGAAATATCTAATAAAAGCGAATATACCATAAATTTATTGTATATGATAGGATGAGATTGCTTAAATAGTTTGAAATACCATAAAAGTGAATACCATAAAAGTCATAGTAGGTTTAAATAAGATTTTGCAGTCTATAGTAAAAAAGTTAGATGATTGCAAATATGATAAAGGTGATATAAAATTTGTATTATATGTAATATGGTGTGATTATTTAAATAATTTAAAAAATATGATAAAAATTATAGTAAGTTTCAATTATGTTTTGCAATATATAATGAAGTTTGAAAAATACTATAAAAGTAATATTATGTTTTGTAATGTATTGTAAAAACAAATAATTTATGTTAATTAGATGATTGTAAATATGATAAAGTTTATATCAATTTTTTATAATATATGATATGATGTGATTGCTTAAATAGTTTGAAAAATACTATAAAAATCATAGTATGTTTAAATTATGTTTGTTAATGTACAGTAAAGTTTTAAGGACAAGGTTTTTGGGTTGAGAGACTGAGGTCGAGGAGCGAACATGGAAGGTTAGGGTTTGGGATAAACCTGCAAACAGCAGACTTGCACAGACCACGGTAATTTGTCATCGCTCTCCAGTAATAAGACAAACACTATACGACAAGGAATAGTACGGAAGCAATGGAAACCCCCAGGGGGAGGATATGGCGCCTCCCCCCAATGGTGCTGAAGACATTCAGATGCATACAAAAGATGTCAGGAAGAAACACCAAGAAGATGCAAGAACATAAACTAAAACATTGCCAGACAATACGGACAGGAATGAGGCTCCCAAAGCAACATCGACAACCTGTAAGCCTGTCGTAGCCGTAGACCTAAGATTGAGCTCTGAAGCCACCAAATCAACAGCCAAATCCAGTACATGAAGGATCACGCCTTGATTGGAAAGTTTATAAGCTTTTGGCCCACTGAGAAAGCTTTGCATGGCTAGATTGGGACCAAGTGGAAACCAAAAGGGCACATTACCCTGCAGTTTGGGCCTAAAGGCTTCTTTACGGCAATTTTCAACTGTATAGAAGACCGAAACAGAGTTTTCGATGGAGGACCATACTTTTTCAATGCAGAAGGCCTATATCTGAGAGACTGGATTGAAAGATTCAATCCGAACAAAGAAGACTTAAACTGGGCACCAGTCTAGATCCGCCTTTATTCCCTCCCTTTGGAGTATTGGGATGAAGACTCGCTGCAAGATATTGGGAACGGTTTAGGGAAATTCATCAAAATCTCAGAGGAGATGAAACTTAGATGATATACCTTCTATGCCCAAATTTGTGTTGATATGCACCTCAAAAAAGCTCTCCCGGATGTGATAAGTCTATATCATGATGATTTTGAATGGATACAGTCAATAGATTATGAGCATGTTCCATTCCGATGCAGAAAATGCCATGCCCTTAGCCATCTATTTCATGACTGCTCTTCAAATCTGAAAACCTCGACCTCTTCCACTCCAAACAAACCTGACTCGGATGGATTTACCAAAGTCACAAACCGCAAAAAGAATCACAAAAAACCCTCTTCAATCCCTAAAAATCATGTCGCCAATGCTTCCATGCCATCCACTAGTAATAGCTTTGAGACTCTGGATTAGCAGGAGCTAAATAACTTTGAGAACTCTAACCATTCTGAGGAAATTCCCAAGATGAATCCACAATCCACTCCCTCAGGCTTAAAGAAGGCCCAAAAGTCTACGCAATCCACAGATCTCAAATCCGCCTCTCCTAGTAGGTCCCTGAAATGGAATACTCAGGGCATGGATGTCGACAGCGTGCAACAGGAAACCACGACTGCAGCGGAAACAACAGTGGAACGAAGTGAGGCCCAGCACATGGAAGAGGAGCCGGAGAGCATAGACATTGGAGATCTCGACATCCTTGGATTAGAACAAGCTTGCAAGAAAAAAGAATACGACAAAATTCTAGAAAGGCAGCTGGAAAAATTAGAAGTCATCCTCTCCAGAGCACAACAACAAATATCACTAGGCATCTAGCCTGGGAGCCAATGGGATGGTAAAAACATTCCTAAAGATAATAAAAAAAGAGGAAGGAAAACAGATCTTCAAAAAACCATATGCATTTGGGAAATGCTGGTGGAATCGGGAAGATATTCCAAGCTTACAAAGTATTACAATCCTCTACCCAACAATGCATCATGAAGCTCACTTCATGGAATATTAGAGGGCTCAACAGCCCCGGGAAATATAGACCGATAAAAGACATGATTCAACAGGAGAAACCTCAAGTCTTCTTCTTGCAAGAAGCCAAATGTAACTCTACAACACTGGATCAGACCCTTGCAAAAGCATGGCCAGGTAGCAAAGCAGTAGCAGTGGATGCCTCAAGAGCCTTAGGAGGCCTAACAATAGTCTGGGATGAACGAGCTATCACGCTTACTAACATTCATGCGAGTAAGCATTTAATTCAAGCCACCTTCCATATTACAGGGAAAAATGTGCATGGTCACCTAACCAATGTCCACTTCCCCCAAGAGGCAATGAATAAGATAGACATATTGAATACTTTAGATTTGATCAACTCTGAAAGATCTCATCCACTCTGGATCATAGGAGGAGATTTCAATATGATAACAAAGCTGGAAGAAAAAAGAGTTGGCTGGGCCAAACTGAATAATAGAAGCATTCATTTCAAAAATTTCATCTAAAACAACTGGCTCATAGATTGCCATTCAACAATGAAACCTACACTTGGAATAATAAATGAGTAGGTTTACATCAAATTTTCTCTTGATTGGATAGATTCTTGCTATCTGACAATGTAATCCATCTTGGAGGGGACTTCTTGGCTTCAATATGACCACTTTCAGGCTCATATATTTCGGCTATAGCGCTCCAATGGCAAAGGCCGGGAAACACTACACAAAGGCCTTTCTGCTTTGAAGCTTTCTGGCTGACACGTCCAGACTTCAACAACTTGATAAATGCGGTTTGGAAAAATTTCAAACCCTCGGATGGCTAAAAAATGTATCAATTCCAAAAAAAACTCAAAAATCTCAAGAATAACATCAAACAATGGAATCATCTCACCTTCGGCAATATTTTCCAAGCACAAAATGCTCTAGATCAAGAAATGAAAAAACTATAGCAGAGAATCATCACGGAAGGAAGTTCTGAAGTACTCTTAGAGAAGGAAAAGCACCTACAAACACAAATATCAGAAAGAGCAAAGCAAGAAGAAATACTTTGGAAACAAAAATCAAGAGTTAGATGGCTTAAAGAGGGCAAAAGAAACACAAAGTTCTTTCATTGTACTACTATCCAGAGAAGAATGCACAACAACATCACTCACATCCAGAATCGCCAAGGGGAAAGACTGGAAAAACATGAGGATGTAGAACAAGAGCTTCTTACTCATTTTAAGTAGGTACACCAAGAACCTCAGATAGATCGACCACTGTCTATAGAGAAAATTACCAAGAGTGTCCCAAAGATCATAACAGAGGAACATAATCAGCTCCTTCTCAGGCCAATATCTTTACTAGAAGTGGAAAAAGCCATGCGACAACTCAAAGAAGGAAAGACACTTGGCCCAGATGGTTTCACTTCCAATTTCTTCCACAACTTCTGGGATCTAATTAAAGAGGAGGTCTAGCAAGTCGTTGAGGAATCCAAGACTAATAGATGGATGCTTCCCTCTTTGCATTCAACCTTCATTGCCCTCATCCCCAAGGAAGAACATTCTTAGACTCTGAATAAATTCCAGCCTATTGCTCTTTGTAATGTCATCTACAAAATCATTTCCAAAGTTATTGCCTCAAGACTAAAACCACTGCTTCCATTACTCATGTCACCAGAGCAATCAGGCTATGTGGAAGGACGACAAATCATGGATGGCATCATACTCACTCACGAGATTATTCACTCCTTAAAACAGTCCAGAAAAGCAGGTATGCTGCTTAAAATTGATCTCTCTAAAGCTTTTGATAGTTTAAGCTGGAAGTATATTCAAAAAATGCTTTTAGCCTTTGGCTTCTCCCCCCTTTGCGTTAGATGGGTCATAAGTCTCATAACATCTACCTTCTTCTCCATTCTAGTCAATGGGATCCCTTCCACCCCTTTTAACCCCTCTAGAGGAATCCAACAAGGCAATCCCGTATCCCCTTTTCTATTCGTCATAATGGTAGAAGGGCTTGGAAGAAACATCAAAGAAGAAGCTCTTCATACCCAGCAATTGAGAGGACTTTCCTTTCCCAACACCCCTACTTTCACCCACCAACAATTCGTGGATGATAACATGCTATTTGGCGATCCCTCAGTCTAGAAAGCTCTTAAATTAAAAACCATTTTGACTGAATTATTGGATGCCTCTGGAGCTTGCATTAACAAAGATAAATCCTATTTTTTTTTCTTTCATACCCCTACTATCACCCAATCATCAATCGCTCGAATCCTTGGTTTCTCGATAGCTGCTCTCCCCTCCAAATATCTAGGTGCTCCCATGATTGATACTGCTTTAAATCACTCATCTTGGCAACTGCTCTTGGAAAATTGGATGCTTGTCTCTCTTCTTGGACTTACAGAGCTCTCAACATGGCAAGTCATCTAGTCTTAGTCAAAGCCATGCTACAATCCATGTCGATTTATCTTTTTTCAGTTCTGGCAGTGCCAAAATGGGTGCTCAAGGAAATTAAACATCTTCAAAGAACCTTTATGTGGGGAAATACGGGACAAAAGCGAAAATAGGCATTAGTAAAATGGGATATAGTATGCCTTCTGAAAAATTATGAAGGTACAGGGCTTCGTGACCCTCAACACAGTAATGCGGTCATGGGAGCATGCATCTGGTGGAAATGGATCTCGGCGCTGCATACTCCCTAGGATATCCTCTGGACAGAAAAATATGCTAATAATCGACTAGTAGACGACTTAATTTGACTCACAAAAGTTGGCCTAGGATCCCTAATCTAGAATGCAAATAAACAACATAAGGATTTGATTCAACAGAATAGCTTCTGGGAAATTAGGGATGGCAATAATGCACGGTTTTGGGAAGACTCGTGGTAGCAAAGACCCAAGTTGAAGGACCTGATCAAACCCCACCAAATATAGGACTAGGAAGGGCAAATGATGGTCAACATAAACCAACACTGGAGGCCCACTCACACACATGGATACAGGCAATGGATAAGCCCAAACAACATCATCAGGCAAGGCATATAGTCCATCAAGGAAAATTTGGAAAAAAAACTTTCAAATAGGAAAGTACGCTATTCTGATAAGAAAGATATAATTAGATGGGGTTATGAGGTGAGAGGAACCTTCACTACACAAGAGGAATATAATATAATTATAAGAAATCTCACAGTCAAGGACCCTCTTTGGAATAAATTATGGCCCCCCACCATTTGGCCAAAAGTATCCACTTTCCTCTGTTTGCTATGTCAAAATAAAATCCTCACTTGTGACAACCTTCAGAAAAGAAGCTTTCATGGGCCTTCTATGTGTCCCAACTGAAAACATGTGGAAGAAAACACTGAGCACCTCATAAAATCTTTCCCATTGGCAAATAGACTATGTGAAAAAGTAAGCTTCAGATGCCAAAAAGATGGACGAATTAAGGATGATATCACCAACACTGTGCGTAATTGGGTAATGAGTCCATATAAGAGAAAAATGTTAAACGCTTTATGGAAACTTATCCCAGGTCTTCTCATGTGGACTATATGGAAATAAAGAAACCGTCACATCTTCAAGGACCAATCCTCACCTTTAGAAGTCCTATGGAATAATGTTTGTCAAAACCTTCGAAAAACCTTAATGCTTCGAACCTGGTATGAAGAAGACTTTCCCTCCATTCCACAGGAAGAGAATATATGGGCAAACTAGAATCTTCAGTGGAACCAGATGTAAGCAATTCAGGGTAAAACTTCTTCACAAGGAAAGACACCAAACAGATGGATACATTTGCCCCAACATATGATACAACTTAATTTTGACAGAGCTTCTAAAGGTAATCCAGGCAAAGTAGGATATGGAGTCTCAAGGGATCACAAGGGCATACCTCTTCTAACTTTCATAGGCTCAATTGGTTGGGATACAAATAATTCGGCTGAATTAGAAGGGCTTTGGTAGGGGCTTCTCCTTGCTTAACTCCATGGTTTCTTCCCACTTTTAATTGAAGGGGATTCTCCGATTCTTATTAACATGGTTAATTAAATTCTATAGGGGACGCCATCATACAAAGTTGGCTGCAGTTGGAGATTAGCAGAACAATTAGAGCTCATTGAACAATGGCTCTCTACCCACAGAGCAGTCACCCTTAAACACATTCGTAGGGATGGCAACAAAGTAGCTGATCTTTTAGCTAACATTGGAGTGGACAGTGGAAGTACCCTACATGTAGGCACACTTAATACTATTGTCACTACTCTCCAATTACAAGATTACAATGATTTGGTGCAGATTGAAATGGTACAGGAAGAAGAAATGTACCCGGATGTGGGTGATAATCAAGACATTTAAAGTGATAAGACGGTCGAGCGGCGGGAGGGCTGGCCACATGGCTGCCTGCATATTCCCCCATGCCAACCTGAGAAGCATTCAAGGCACCTTGCAGGCGCTGTTAAATGAGTGCTATGGTCAAGACAACACCACAACGCTCATAGCAATGGCCTTTGTAGACCATCATGCTATTCCTCCTCCCTTGCTCTACTGTGTTTTCCCTCCTCAGGCTGCAAAGCCCTGTTCATGCACTGTAATGGGAAGCCACTGCTGGCTACTTAGGTGTATAGACTTGGGCAACAGGGTTCACTATTCTCATACCAGAATTTGCAATTTAGCTCCTGCTCAGACCTCCTTTGTCCATTCTCTGTGCAATCATCCCACCAACCTCTCTGCTGCTAACCTTGCTTTCAATCCTACCATGGCTCGCATCCGACATCGAATGTGGAGCAGGAGAGGAGGCACTCGTGGTGGGGGCATCTGCCCTCTTGCAATGCCTAGTCTGGGCTTGGCCTCCCCAGCCTCTTAAGCTGACATTCCTAATCCTTATAGCTCCTTCACTGGCCGGTATCCCAACACTCGCAGCGGAAGGGGAAGAGCTCAACTCCAAGGTGCAGGAAGGAGGAATGCTGTTGTCCACACAACCAATTTTCCCCTTCCTCCACATCCAACTCTCCATACAACATAATTTCATTTTCGCAGCACCCTGAATCGACCTGTAATCACAACCATCGTCACTATTACATTCTCTGAAAAAGTCGACCTGCCGACACCTCTGCCTAAGCAAAATGATGAGCAGAAAAGGGCAACACCAAGAAATAGGGGCATTCGCAACCCATGCAAACAACAACTCGACGAAGATGGAGCCACCCTGCATGATAAAGCGTTGATTGGTAGTCAGTAGGCTATTGAAGGCAAAATTAGCGACACACAGGCTTCAGGAAGCCGACGGGGCAACATGTCTGGAATGCATGTGGGGGCGGGTGGCACCGAGGGTGCCCATCTAGCTCAAGGTAGTGGCACGTCAGCAGAAGAAGATGATTGGTATAAATACGCATGTCCGATGGAGGAAGAATTGGCCTCAGACAATCTCTAGTCTCGACACTTGGCAGCTAGGTGTCGCCTTTTTGCCAGGTGGATGTTTTTTCTAATGACTCGACAATTTTGGTTATGTATGTATTTTCTGGTTATGTTTATGCAATGTCTGAGATGTTTTTTGGTCAAAACTGATATCCCCTATGAGGGTTTTTTTATTTCATGGACTGGTTTCCCCTTTGTTGGAGTAGTCAAGGTCAGACAGTCATATTTTTTGATGAACGATGCTTAGTACTATTGAGGCCATGCCTCATTGTAATTATATTTTTGTATCATATTAATAGAACAATCCTATTTAGAAAAAAAAAGTTTTAAGGACAAATGAACTTTAAAAAAAAGTAATTTATAGCTATTTGATGAATGTAAATATGATAAAGTTGATATGATTTATAGAGAATTGAAAATTGATAATACTAAATATATTTTAAAGTGGGGATAATGGACTACCGTTATTAATTTTGAGAGTGTTAGGATTGAGGGTGGTATTTTTAGCTACCTTAAAGTAGAGTTTATACAAAGTTTACATTCTAAATTTTTATCTCATATGACATGATGTGATTGTTTAAATATTCAAAATTATAGGATAAAAAATCATAGCATGTTTAAATTATATTTGGCAATGTAAAAGAAAGTTTTAATTGTAACACCCCTTCATTATATGTAACACTCTGCTAACCTAAGCTGAGAAAAGCTAGGTCCAAGGTGAAACAATGAAGGTAAATATGCTATTGTTAATAAATAAAAATAATGTAAAACACTTAGAAAAATGAGACACCAAGAGATGAGGTTCTTTCCAAATCAAATCCCATAAGTGAATGGGAATGATAATGCTTTCATGATAAAAATTCTAAATAAGCTTAATGGATTGGGAGATAAATATCCATTTGGTTTTTTAGTTGTAAAAAGATGCTAAGTTTAACATAAAAGCCTTATAGGAAAGAAATGAAATCTTTTATGGGAAAAGTCTCGTGGGAAAGAAATACGAGTAAGAAAAACATAAAAGCCTTGTAGGAGAGAAAGGAAATCTTTTATGGGAAAAGCATCATGGGAGAGAAAGGCGAGCTTTTCCAGGAAAAGCCTAGGCAAATGGATAAAAATATCAACCTAAAAGTGGGATACCGCTAAGGAAACCGTATCATGAAAGAGGGTATTAAATACCCATTGAAGAGATCAACAGAGGCAGTTGATCCCTAGTAAGAACTCTCGGCTCGGGGGTGAACTGGATGAAGTCAATTATAGGTTGGGTGGCGGTGCTTGGTTTTCCAGGTGACTCTCTTCAACTAAGATAGTTTACTTCAATTGCTTGGGATTTATTGTATGTGGCCCCTTACTATATTCATTGTCTCATGATTCATTACTCTTGATGTTGTCAAATTTGTGAGTGTATGATGCATGAATAATCTTTGTTCTTGAGATAATGAAATAATGGTGAATAATTATGCATGAGACAACTACGTAGGAGGAGAAATTATGTGTTTAAGGTGTGAAACTATATAGTTTGGGGTTGAAGTTGTTTATTCTATGCATTACGCTTCATGAGGTGAATTATATCTACTAAGGCTCATTTAGCTAATTATTCATATTGCATAAGTAATACTTTCGACTATGTTAATAGGACTATGATCATGATTATGGCAATGATAGTTACGATATATCCATGATAACATTCCATTAATGCTTGTGTTGAATAACATGATTTATTTTGTTCCCCAAGTTGTAATTTATGCTTAAGGGTTGATCTGGAATGTAATTCTATTAATTGAATCTAAAATTCCACATCGTGGATCCAGTAGAGCACAGAAGGAAATAGTAGTATTGTGTCAAGGGGGTATGTGACAAATGGTATTAGAGCTCTAAGTTCAAATATTGTGGCCTAAGGGCTAATCCACTTCTGTAAGATATGAATGAGTGTAGGTCCTAAACTAAGCCCTACACAAACAAGAGGTATCAATGAAGGATTTAGTTATAAAGTGCTATAAGCAAAATATTCGATAAGCCATAAAGGTTGAAATTAAGTCATAAAAGAGTATGCAGGAGAAATTTGAAGCTATAATACGTTAATATTATATTGATTACTTACAATCAAAGGTAAAATTGAACTAAGCTTGGGGAATTTATGAATTTTGAAATAGTTAAAGTTTGATATTGTAATGAAGAGTGAAATCTGCTATAATGCCTCATAACCATGATCACTTAAAAACAAAGGTGGTATGAACTCTCATTAAAAATTTAGATATTGAAAAAATAAGGGTAGAATCAGTTCGAAGTTGCGTGCCTATACTGAGTTTCCAAAAAATATTCCGATAAGGATTTTATTTTATAGTTTCTAGCGATTGTGTAGAATGCATGAGGATGAAATATACAGTGATTTTTTTTCTCTTTTGTTGTAAGAATTATTACAGCTCTACTTCCACGATCTAATTATTTAATTCGAAAAAAATTTGGTAGTGAAATATTTCGAAATGATGAATCCACACATAAGAGCCAAGGTATGGTTTATCTAGCATGTAAAATGTTTACACTTTAAGTTGCAATAATTGATGTCTCTAAATCTCCCCACTTCATTAAAAAAAATAAAATTTATTTGAAGGAGGGCCAAAACCCTAAGAAAGAAAACCATGCTAAAGGAAAGAGATTCAAAGTAAATTTATGTAATCTAAGCATAACTTGCAATGGATTAAAGTAAGCCTCAAAACCTTAGTCATAAGATGAAACATGGTTAAGCAAAGAACATGTGTAATAAGGATAGGTATCATAGTGTTTGGTGGGAAGGAGTCCTTGTAGTTGTATATGTGTCTTCTGGGTGAGGGTGACATTAGAAGATACACTATGACCCTGAACATTGTGAACTCTGTAGTAACAAAAAAGTATCTCTCATCAATCTTGTGATATTCCTTCTTAAAACTAAGTGGCATGAGAGTTGTGGTAGGTAACTACACATGTCGATCAACCTTCATTACTAGCCAGCTTTAAGTCTATTCTTAGGTTCCTTGGATCTTGTGACTATTTGACGCAGGAAATCCTCAATGTACCCACAGTGTGCACAATCAATCCATAAATTCTATTTTCCCCAAGAATTTTAACTCTTCAAACGAGTCAAACCTCCATTAATGAATGGTTAAGGCCCCTTTTATCTAACCCCTCAAAATGATTTAGAGACTAACAAAGTCTAAACTAAACCCATTCTTTTATTACTCTTGGGACTCTATCCAACCCTTATAAACCTTCATATCGGGACTTTATATCTTTACCTTCAATAAAGAATACCTATGCATATATAACCAACCACTATACCATGGACTTAACCATAAAACCTTCTATCACTTTGACAATGTTAGACTTATACATGAAACCCCATATTCACGCTATTCCTTTATAATTCTCTTACAAAGGAATATACATAAAATAATGCATAAACCATACCTTTTTCGCCTTTTCCTCGGCCTCTGCACATTTCTCGAGGTTACCTTTATCGCAATCGAGATATTGGCTCCTCTGCAGTCACACTATACACTCTACCTCCCACCACCGATATGCGATCATATTCAGGATTTCAAATCACCTATACCACACTTAATAAATTTTCAGGTCTGCTCCTATCGCATGCGTCAATACTCCTTCGTCGATAAAGCACCATTGTATGTTGCGATGTGATCACTCCATTGATCGCATCGGTGATCGCAATTGCTAAAGGCTTGAGGCTTGTTCACGTATCAATGCAGCTGTGTGATGCGATATTTATTAAAGCCCCTCCACCGTCGGTCAAGCATATAATCCAATGGTCTACAATGATATCGCATATCATAAGCACTATGATATCTAATCTCTAATATCTCCCAAAAGGTTTCCGCCGATGCGACTTAATCCTGTTCATTGATCTTGCAGATCCAACGGCTATTGTGCAATGATACTTCACTTCTCTTTTTTTTTTGGTCAAGTAAGAATGGAGCTTTCTATTAATCGAACAAGTACATTACATATTTTATAGGGTAAACCAAAATTCCTTTTGTTTACCAAAAAATGGTCCAAATAACCTATCAAAAGCATTATTGGCTTTAATCCTTTAAAACTAGAAACCTTTCACTTTATCAGAAAATATGGATTACACAGGAAATACACAAAAACCCAACCCGCAACCCATAAGGTCAGACTTCAAAAATATTACATCCGTGACCATAAAAAAACAACAGGTCCACACTTCCGGTTTAATGCCCTCCCACTACGCTCACTAAACATCGATCTCTGATTGGCCTGAAATCTGTCATCCATCTCTTTCAACGATCCAATGGCTGTCATCGAATCACTTAATTGCATATCGGTGAATCGCAATTCCAACTCCTCCTCCTTCCTCCGATCACTGAACAACCACTTGCATGACCAAACCTCCATCGTTGATCTACCCTTCGTGGATCCAATAGTCCACGCTGATTTCAGGTGGACAAGTAGCACGAGGATTAACCGCCCGAAAAGCGGTTTCCTCTCTCCTACGATCCAATGGTCTACAATGATATCACATATCGCAATCGCTATGATCTCTGATCTCCGATATCTCCCAAAAGGTTTCCGCCAATGCGACTTAATCCTGGCCATTGATCTTCTAGATCCAATGGTTGTTGTGCGATGATACTTCACTTCTCACCCATCTCTTTACTTGTGTTTTAACACTATTTCTTCAAGGTTTTCTCTATGGGTTCATGTTTCTTCGATGGTTACTATGGTTTGGTCTTCCGCTATTCCACTACGCTCCCTCTTGAGCTTAACTCTAGGAGTTCTTTACTCACAATCACTCCAAAGCTTTACTTCTATCTTTCAAATGGATTCAAAGATCTATTATGATACTTTGTCTCACTCTTCTTCGCTCTGTGTATTCTCTAAACTTTTCCTGTATACACACACATTTATACAGAGTTCTGATTCACACATACATTATCATTCAACATTCGAACCACACATTTGTACAGTATGGAATTAAGTCACTGGATATACATATATGAATCAAGGATTACATATCAAGTTACTCTATCTCTCTGGCTTGATTCTTCTAATTAGTGGCCTCTATTCCAATTCTACCCATAGGCTTACAAACACTCCAAATATCTAACCTTTTTCTCATCTATCTAACATATATAACCCCTAAATTATACAAAAAGATCACAATTTATACAAAAGTGGATTCATGAACCAATTCTAGTTCAGATCTAGAAATATTTCACTCTCTCCTAAAGAATCTCTTCAACTCCACTCTTTTCTAAACAAAGACTAAATCAAGCTTTCAAATTCCTCATATCCTATTGAAACCAAATAAATCTAACTGTCTGGCCTGATCTCCACACAGGGAGAATCAATCAGCCACTATACCCAATTCTCATATTTTTACAATAAATAAAACACTCTCACACATTTAAATAAATAAAATTAACTAAACTCTTGTCTTCCAACCCTTTGTTAGTCACAACATGTGATCAATCCATCACATTGTTGACTAGGTCTAAATGCTCTTGCATTAGACTCCCAAGGTTGAAATAATTCATGGACTCCTGTTCATGAGTCTTTCTACTTCCTCTGTTGTAAACTTCATCAGATTTCATTTCGCAACTGGCTACCTGATCCCCTTCATCTGCAGGTGCATTTACTACGTCCTTTTTTTCTCTTGGGTTCCAAACTCGGTGTTGTGGATGTCCTTTTGCTCTGAATTCATAAGCATATCCTTTGCATAATGTTTTGGTGATGATACCCTGCATAAGCATCTCTCTCTTTGTCTATAAACCATTTTCTTTATGATATCCTGTATATCCTTCCATCTTCCCTTGACTCGCTGACTTTAACAATTCCTTATGCTCATCACCTTTGTAGTTTTCATCATCCACCTATCCAATAGCTTAAGTAGAGTCCTTCCAATCTCAAAAGAAGATTGGTTCTCGTTTAATACAAGAACATATGACCTCTTAACTATATATTGTTCCCCGGTTGTAAATATTTTAGTTATTGAACTTTGTTCAATTCCTTCCATTTTCCTATCAAGTTTAACTGAACTGCTCACCCAATTTTCCAATTGCAACCTCAAGATAAACTCTTGATATTTAAACCTCCTTTGTATTAAGAACAAAATTTGTCTGTGGACTGTACTTTATTACCCTTTGTAATCTTCTTCCTCTTTTGCAATAACTTGTTTAAGAGCTATGCCAACTCTCCTTCCTCTATTCCAAGCTTCTGAGTCAACTCACCGCTTACCCTCATCTTCCTGTTTCCATAAGGAAAACTGACTTTTTGCAATTCCATAATTTACACCTTCCTTCATGTTTACTTGTGTAAACATATCTCCAAGTGTAGTTTGTCCTTCATCTTGAAAACCACATTCAACAATTAATAACTCAAACTCAGAAAATATATTACATTTTCCATCTCTTTCCTCATTAACTCTGCTCCATAATTTTTCTAATTTTTCATCCTCTTGATGTATATATGACATATCAAACTTGTCATGTTGTCTTTTCTTGAAAAAGTGTTCTTTGTCTTCACTTTGTTCTGAATGTTGTCTAATTTTTGAATTCTATTCTCTGCTCTTCTCCTTGGCCTTCCTTCCTTTCACACTCCTTTTCATTCTTCCTATTCCTTCCTTACAAATCTGTAAGCCATTAAGTTGTCTTTTCCATTCCTCCTATGTTTCAATCAAAATTTTCCAATCTCTGAGTTTAGAACCTAAAGTTATATTTGTTTCTATACAAGAAACAAAATCACCATATACCATAGGTTTTCCATTCCACTGTAAAGTCCCTTTCACAACAGTGAAAGTTATTGTCAATGCCATGAATATCACCTTCCACTGTTCCCTTGGGTTGGTCACTACATATGGATAGTTCACAAAAGCATCCTTACCTTCATCCTCTAAGATTGCCTGTCTATTTTCAATTTGTTGTTTACATTCACCTTTACTGTTTTTGCAATTTTTACAAATTGTAGGTTTTAACCCTATACGTAAATTGTCTGCATACGAATTCTAAGAAGAGAAAATAAACAATGCGAAAGCATAACACATAAAACACATATACACAGAGATTTTCCCTTGGATCCCAAAACCGGGACTACCAGCT
>APFE031387381.1:9602-24494 GCA_000404065.3 Pinus taeda | reverse complement strand
TTTCTATTTTGGGACCGTCCTCGTACAGACAAGGCATCACCATTCTGGCTCTCCATATTTTTCTGTCTCATCTCCTCCGTCAACAAGGATGAGACTATTTCATCAAACTGCAAGGCAGTTGCATTGCTGCCTATTGCAATAACTAGACTATCCCACGAATCTGGTAGAGAACATAACAAACTAATGCACTTATCTTCATTTGAAATTTTGATATCAACAGACGATGACTGACTTTGCATAGTATTAAAAGCATTTAGATGCTCTGTCACTGAGTCTCCATCTTTCATCCTCAGGTTATACAGCTTTTTCTGCAGGAACAGTTTATTGACCAGAGACTTAGATTGGTACAAAGTCCCTAACTTGTCCCACAAAGCCTTCACCGTAGCTTCCCCTAATACATTCAGCAATACTGAATTTGAGACACACAATTGTATTGTGCTCTTTGCCTTTTGATCCAAGTTCTTCCATTCTTCATCAGTCACTCCTGTTGGTTTAGTACTGGGATATACCATGATCCACTGATCTTTATCCACCAACAGATCCTCCATCTTGAGTTTCCATAGCTCAAAACTGTCACCATTAAATTTCTTGATATTTATCTTTCCACTGCTCGCCATCTTCTTTTACCACTAGAATCGATCTCGTAGATCTCCCATTGAACAGGGTCTACCACAAGCCCGAGCGAAACCCCTCAGCAACAAAGGTGTCCCCTTGAAGCCAAAACAACTTTGATACCAAAAGTAGGTTTTAACCCTATACAGAAATTACCTGCATTTGAATTCTAAGAACAAAAAATAAACAATGCACGAGCATAACACATAAAACACATATACATAGATATTTTCCCCTGGATCCCAAAACCAGGACTACTAACTTGATTTTTCATCATGTTCCTTTCAATGTTACAATACATATTTATACATGCCGAAGCATCCAATACCATGGATCGAAAACCATCACGTCAAAAACCATGGACCGAAAACCATAGGTAGGTCTACCCAACCTAATATAGGGTCCAAAAAAAAATTTTCACGGGATGCTTCCTCGGATAAGGGGGGCTATCGCCCCCCTTGTGAACCCCCCGCTGCACAATTGGCGTAATGAAGGGGCGTCTCCGGCCCCCTCTAACCCCCTGGTTCACTATATGGGCTAGTTGCAGAAATAATATAATACAACCCAACAAAAATAACATTGTCATCAATTTCCAGTTGTGCATCAATGTCTACCAACCTCTCTTTGAGTTCCTATTTATCCTTTTTTCCTTTCTTCTTCATAACCTTGAATCGATTTACTGTACCTCCTAGGGTTGAGTTTTCTTTATAAGCCTTGGTTCTACTATCTTCCATAATACACACTTTAGTAAGAGTCGCTTCCATTAATGATCCATTATGTCCTTTCAAGATAATTTCTTGTCCATTAACTATCAATACAGGTTCATAATTTTTGAATAAAAGTTGAAGAGATAATTCCATTACCTCAAGTGTTTGTACTGCATCTACACTCTTGTTTGCTCTTTTCATAAGGTCGTCTTCGTACCTCTTTTCTACTTCTCCTTTTGCAATATGCAATTTCCTTTTGTCTTCAAACTGTCTACCATCTTTCTGCCCAGTCTTACTGGATTCATCATCTTCAGCCTCCTTAGTAGTCTTCAAAATTTGTCCATCTCCAGTGTCTTTGAACACATGTTTAATCAAGAATTGTTCTATGACATCCATCTCTTCTAAGAGTTTCATTTTGTTAGCAACCTGCATAAACATATATTCTAAAGGTTGTTCATCACCTGCATACATGCACAATTCAATAGTCTCAAAAATACTAGGCTCCTTTTTCTTCGATGTTTCAATCATCACATTTCTCTGCTGATTCGAACTTGTCCAAGAGTTCAAGAAATCATCAATGGTTCCTTCCTCAGTAAGGTAAACCTCTTTCTTGTGTCTATAATAGCTATGTTCCATCTCTATCTTAGGTGCTCTAGTTCTTCTCTTAATTTGATATGCTTTCTCCTTTTTATCTGTATTTGCAACAACTTCCACTTTATATTCTTGCTTTTTATAGTCCAACCATACCTTTGGTTCTCTTCACATTTTTCTAGCAGCATTATCATGGCATCCATGATTTCCTTCAATTTTGTAATTTCTCTGTCAAATACCTCTTGACTCATCTTCTATCCTTTGCCTTTTTCCTTGGCATCTTCCTTTCTTCCATTGTGGCTTATCTATGAACCCATACTATAACTATTAGTAGTCATTTCCTTGTTATCTCTATGAGCTTCTCAATCACTATGAGCTACACTAAGCCTCTCTGACAACAAGTCATTCCTGCTGTCACTTACCTCACCAATCCCTTCTCTGGACTTGGTCTTTTGGCAAGCACCGGTTCTCTATCCCTGGAACCTCTTGAGCATTCTCTTCTACTCTTTTTAGGCCTATATCCTCAACTCATCTTCTCTTGAGAACACTTTAACTATCCTCCCTATCCAACTTTCAGCTGGAATATTTAGGTTCATTGCCACTAATAGAACTTCTCTCTTTCTTTACACAGTCTGCTACTGTGTGTTGCTTCTATCACTCTTTTCTCTTATAAAAACAATTCAAATGAACCAATATCAAAATACAACTCATACCTGCTGATCTATCCCTTTCATCTTTCACTGGATGAGCAATACACATGCTACATTACTTTTTGTTGTCTGCACTTCAATTCTTTTTTCAACCAAATTTTTGTTCTTGCTGAGTACATCCATTTTCACTTTCTTTCCTTACAATATCTTTGCTGCAATTTCTTCACTTGCTCCTTTGCCACAACTACTTGCTGGAATTTCATTACCTACTACTTGCATTCACCTACACATACCATTAAAAATTTAAAACTTACCACATCCTTTCTGATCCTAGCTTCCTCAAATCCCTTTTCCACAGTCTCTCTTGAATGAACCAACTGAAGTCTTCATCGCCTGTAACATTTCAGAATTCTTCTATGCATGAATCCTTGTACTCTATTCTCCCTCCGTATAAGATCCATTACAATGCCAATTATATATATGTTGGGAATAAAATTTAGTCCCTCAATCAATCTTCCCAGAGCAGTATCTTGCTCTGATACAACAAATGACACAGGAAATCCTCAATGTACCCACAGTGTGCACAATCAATGCATAAATTCTATTTGCACTAGGAATTTTAACTCTTCAAACGAGTCAAACCTCCATTAATGAATGGTTAAGGCCCCTTTTATTTGACCCCTCGAAATTATTTAGAGACTAACAAAGTATAAACTAAACCCATTCTTTCATTACTATCGGGACTCTATCCAACCCTTATAAACCTTCATATCGGGACTTTATATCTCTACCTTCAATAAATAATACCTCTGCATATATAACCAACCACTATACCATGGACTTAACCATAAAACCTTCTATCGCTTTGACAATGTTAGACATATACATGAAACCCCATATTCACACTATTCCTTTATAATTCTCTTACAAAGGAATATACATAAAACAATGCGTAAACCATACCTTTTTCACCTTTTCCTCATCCTCTACACATTTCTCGAGGTTACTTTTATCGCAATCGGGATATCGACTCCTTCGCAGTCACACTATAAACTCTACCTTCCACCTCCAATATGCGATCATATTTCAGATTTCAAATCACATATACCACACTTAATAACTTTTCAGGTCCGCTCCTATCGCATGCCTCAATACTCCTCCACCAATAATGCACCATTATATGTTGCGATGCGATCACTCTACTAATCACATCAGCTATCGCAATCGCTAAAGGCTTGAGGCTTGTTCACGTACCAGTGCAGCCATGCGATGCGATATTTATTAAAGCCCCTCCACCGTTGATCAAGCATACGATCCAATAGTCTATAATGATATCGCATATCGCAATCACTATGATCTCTAACATCTCCCAAAAGGTTTCTGCCAATGTGACTTAATCCTAGCCATTGATCTTCCAGATCCAACTGCTGATGTGCAACGATACTTCACTTCTTGCCCATCTCTTTACTTGTGTTTTAACACCATTTCTTCAAGGTTTTCTCTATGGGTTTAGGTTTCTTCGATGGTTACTGTAGTTTGGTCTTCCACTATTCCACTACGCTCCCTCTTGAGCATAAGTCTATGAGTTCTTTACTCACAATGACTCCAAAGCTTTACTTTGATCCTTCAAATGGATTCAAAGATCCATTACGAGACTCTGTTTCACTCTCCTTCACTATGTGTATTCTCTGAACTTTGCCTATATACACACACATTTATACAGAATTCCAATTCACACATACATTATCATTCAACATTCGAACCACACATTTATACAGTCTGGAATTAAGTCACTGGATATAGATATATGAATGAAGGATTATATATATCAAGTTACTCTGTCTCTCTAGCTTGATTCTCCTAATTAGTGGCCTCTATTCTAATTCTGCCTATAGGCTTACAAACACTCCAAATATCTAACCTTTTTCTCACCTGTCTAACTTGTCTAGCCCCTGAATTATACAAAAAGATCACAATTTATACAAAAGTGGATTCATGAACCAATTCTGGTTCAGATCCATAAATCTCTCACTCTCTCCTAAAGAATCTATTCAACTCCACTCTTTTCTAAATAAACACTAAATCAAGCTTTCAAATTCCTCATATCCTATTCAAACCAAATAAATCTAACTATCTGGCCTGATCTCCACACAGGGAGAATAAATCAGCCGCTTTACCCTTTTTCTCATATTTTTACAATAAATAAAACACTCTCACACATTTAAATAAATCAAATTAACTAAACTCTTGTCTTCCAACCCTTTGTTAGTCACAACATGTGATCATTCCATCACATTGCTGACTACGTCTAAATGCTCCTGCATCACTATTAGCTAGCATTAAGTTTTTTCTTACAATTTTTGGACGAACACTTGTGAGTTGGTTGTAGTATTCTTGTTTCTGGGTAGATTTTGTAATATATTGGATTTATAAATGAACCGGTTCTTTTCTTTGCTGACCCTAAGAGTGAAGTAGTTTTATAATATTCTTCTTGGGTTTGGAGCATCAAAATGTAAAAAAGAGAAGTGACGTGAGAATGACTTATTATTATTTCATGGAACTTATTTTTAAATCCATTCTGCTAACGTAACTTGGTTGCAGACATGATTTTTTGATGCACAGAACGTTTGTCTCCTAGAACGGCCTTTCAAGTGATTCAACACTCACGAAAAGATCATTTCATTTGATTCTTACCTTAACCTCTCTATACCATGTCCAATGATTTATGTGACCGCTAACTTTGCTAAACCTCTACCGTCCATGGGGATCATATATGATAGAACACTAAAACCTTGAATAAGTTGTTGCTTCTTTCCTATAAATCTTCACCTTTACCATCTTAACAATTTTGTGCTTCAAAATCTTTTCATCCTCTCATTCGATCAATGGCAACAACTGTCGTTGGATGAGAATTATCTCATAATGGGTTGTGGGAGTAGCAGGACCACGTCATTGAAATCTCACATCAATGTGCCTTACACCAGTGCAACCTCCTCCTCGGATATTTCATTAGATGTGGAGATGGGAAGTAAAGAAGCTGGAGGAGAGATGAGGATTCCACTTTTCGGTGATCTCAAACAGAGTCAAATAAATAAAAATCAACAACACCTTCCAATTTAATAAAGGATAAAATCCCATTGAGATCTGCATTATCGATATTTTTCTTTAGCCACTGATCCAGAGAGGTTCGATTTCCTTTAATCTACAAAGCCGATATTATTTCTTACGCTATCCACTGATAGGGAAAGATTAATCCACTAATTTGTTGATCGATTTTCCCTGAAGGAAGCCGGTTGGATAAGGTTTATCCGTTGACAATGCACATAGCTATGTTTTTCCTTTTCGCCGAAGATTGGATCGAAAAGATTGATGTTTTTTGTCTATTACCACTTGCCTTATCCACTGAGTTTACATGAGATAAGGAAGGATTATCCAGTTGTGTTGATAACTCTATTGTATCTTTGCGTTATGGATAATGGAAACGCGTATTTAAGGATGGAAAGATCGTTTTAAATAGCGACGATGGCCATTTTGTGAGGAGGTCTGTGAATATCTATGAACAAGTAATGCGGTAGAACGTTCCCAATATAGGGGAACTTGATAATGAAGCTTGCATGGATGTTGTTGAGCGTAGCTCCTTCATGGCCGATCCACCATGATCATGCATGCTTAGAAAGAATAAAGGTAGTATATGGATTGCACTGTTGATATTTTATTTTGTAACCATTAATGTGTGAAACACACCAAAGCATGTAGAAACTGGTTGATAAGTATGCGCAGTTTTCCGCAATGATTATTTGCAATTGCTTTGACTACAATGATATAGTCTTCAAATTTTTTTCTTCATAATTATTATTAAGAAAAGTTTAAATGACGTGTGGAAGTTTTGTACAAATTTTTGTTGAATCACGAGACAAGGAATCAAGAGAAGTCAAATATATATAAAGCAGATGATTAAAGCTGGGTTGGCCTTCACATCCCATTTCAAGAATTAACTAAGCGAGATATATCGGTAATGAATTGTCAACGCCAAATTCTTGGAGGGGCGTGCAAGTTTAAGAAAGGTAAAACTGATATAGTTGTGGTGAACACTATTAGAAATGGTCAACGCAATTTTGAAAAATTCGAAACCTACAAGACATCCGGTGAATTGGGACAGAATGTGTATAATCAAATTACCTAGACCTCTAAGTATAGTTATTAGAGCTATTTTCTTTATTCATTAAGGCTCCCATAAAAATAGGAATACCTCTTGAGTTGCTTCATCTACATTAATGATTGAAGATTGTGTGTTATCCTTCTTGTTTTGCATACGATGAATAATGTTCAAACTCAATTGTGTGAATAGAGGTAGGGCTTATCACGTGCTCTCAATGAGTTGCATTATGTGACTGCATGCATGGAGAACTTAAATTTCCACTATTACCATGGTTTAAAATTTGATTAATTTTCTAGCTTGATAAATGAACAAGGTTGGACTTAATCCTTACACCTATATTAAATATCTCAAGTATTTGGATAATTATAGTAGCAATAGGGGCAAAGGAAACCTGAAAGGATAAGTTGGAACTAATAACTCTTCAATGTGGAATTGTTGTGGAGTGAATAGTAATATGAAAAAATAACCAACAATTAACCTGTTAATAAGTAGAATGGTTGACTATTAATTAGTTACTTTTTATTGTGTCTACTTATCGAGTGATGATAAGATTAAAATTATACTTATTATATGTTGTGAAACTTTTTCAAAGATTAAGTTATAATTGAATGCTCTTGTGAGTTCCTAGAGACTTTATACCATAATTTAAACTTGATACTTGCATAGCTGAAATGTGCATAGTAGAGTGGAATAAATAAGCAAAAAGGTAAGGCTTGCAAAGCAGGGTTATTGCATCATAAGTGGGATACTATACCAACAATATTAATGATATATTCAATTTGATAATAGGTAGTACGCCTGTAATAAGAATACATATATCATTGAGGAATGAGAAGGTTCAAATATTAAATGCCACCACATAAGAGGAGTAAAGCATATAACCAACTTAGGAAGAATAATGGATATATTATGTAATGAAAGTTATGAAGAAATAGGGAGGTGAATAAGTGATTGAAGTGAAAATTTGATGAAATTTAATAATATGGTCATCATATCATTCTACTCATATTAAAATCAAATTATGAGTTGTATGATTTCTATGCAAGGACATAACTTAATAAAATACAAAATAATGCAAATAAAGATAGTTCGGTCAAGGACATAACTCAATGGAATAAAATTTATACCTATCTAATGTGAAGGGAAGAAACATTAATCCTTTATGAGATAAAATGTTAAGTGTTTTCTTTCCATATATCATGGACAAAATAAAAAATAAAAGCATATAAATGGAAACTATATAAATCACGAGGTAAGAAATCCATGACATACTATCAACATTAGCATAAATTGATGGTTAATTAAGTGGGTTCCATCCTAGAATAAATTCTCAAGGTTTTTCCTAGGGATATCTATTCATAAATATTCTCATGAAAAATAATTAAGATCATGAATGAAGTTCATTCTATGAGACTATGTATTTGAAAAAAATTGTCTCTCAACTTAATATTTGATTGGTACATCTACATGCAATGATGCAATCCATTTTGGAATGTAATTTTGCAGTTGGGGAAAATGCTATGGAAGGGAACTCAACCTTACCAGATTACTATAGTGAGTAATATATGCCTATTTTGTTGGACATGTATAGTTTGGACCTACAAGTATCATTGAGTAAAAAAATAATTGTAACTAAAATAAATAAGAATCACAAATTATATATTCAAATCTAGACTAAACTAGGGTCAGAGTTGTAAAGAGTATGCACATGAAACTTACTTTAAGCATGAAGACATCATACATGAACAACTTTATGACCTTCATAAGTAGGTCAATGGGACTGACACCCAAAAAGTAAAAATACATAATGAAGGCATCTCCTAGTGCTTTTCGGTTAATAGCAAAAAGACAATATTAAGCTTAAGAGCACATTCTTAATAGTTCACTCAATCTCAATTTTTCAAACTCCACAACATGGATGTGCATATCAATCCAAATATAAATGAATTTATGTTACTAATAACCCATAAATAGGGACCTTTCCAATTTCCAACAACAGAAAATGTGCTTTCAGTAGAAGGATGGTTTATTTGGAAAATGTACTTCTTGGGAAGGGATAAGGTTACAAATATCCGTGTGTATAAATAAACAAACTATAAATTCTTATAACAATATAAATAACAAACAAATTGGATATGGTAGTGCTAGATAGTAACCAATTCATAACAACCAAATGGATAACAAGAATGGTACACTACATTTAGAACATGATTGGTCTAAATTAATAAACCAGTCTTTGGTAAACCAGAAGTTTTCAGAGTAATACAATCTATGGATCTTAGGCTGGTAGTAAAATAATACATGCCTCAAGTAAAATGGAACATATTAAATGTTCTAGACTAGAAATAAATAGGATAACAAATCAGGCAATAACTTGTTGCTAAAATAAGAAGATGATGGCTAAAGTGGCATTGGTAACAAGGATTGTTGTGCATAAAAGATATTTGGACAACCATATAATATGAAATGCATATTTCCTATCCAACAATCTTGAAGAAATCTCCTTGTCGGATTGCATTAATAGTGTTGTGTGCTTCTGAATAGGACAACATAACAAGTATTTCATAAACAACGCAAGAATTCATGTTAATAAATTTGACAATTGATAAATGAGTTATATTCTCTTTGTTTTCAGGAGTGATTTAATGTAAAAATGACGTGTTAACATGTAAATGCCCTAGGATCACACCTTGGTACACATAGTGCCTAGAAAAATTAGAGGGTGTGGAATTGAGAATGTATGGGAAATGTACGTAATTGCATACTAATTGTTAAATTGGTTTTGGACATGCACAAATTTATTCATAGCCACCAAGGTGTTGGAAGAAGTATAAAAAGAGAAACACTAAATCATATGACATTATTATTTTAAGTGTGAAGTACCTTTGAGTACCTAGTGATTGTTTTCTTAGTTAAAGACAAAATTAAGGTTTCTATTAGACTTCAAACATAACATTTAAGTCCATACTAGACTAAATATGCTAGTCAAGCAGAGGTCATATTTTGTTATTGTTAAAACCTTGTCGAAGTGAAAAATTTAATCCCAAAACTCAATGTTTTTGGTATGATAAAGTTGTAGTATGCATGATTACCTCTATGATACTATTTTGTTGAAATCATCCTGCCACCATAGGATATATGAAAAGGATTAGCTAAATAAAATCACTTGAATACTTGATAGAAGAATTATCTACTTATGCTTTGGTTGCAGAAATTGAAGGGGTCCATGAGATCCTTTATTCTCTAGTCGATCAACCAAGTATGGTTTGATCAGACTTGTCTCAAGGTAAATTGAATAATTGAATAATTTTTTAGCATAACACTGACATGGTTGGAAACATGTGGATAAGGTATATGTCATGCAGGTGATGCTATGGACAATGGTATTGTGTACAAGTTGTACAGGCGATACTGCCTACAAACGGTGCATATGGTACTGGTATGGATGCAGGTAGTGCATGATGACATATGAAATATAGTTGTATATGTGTAGGTGCACATGGTTGAGGAGAGGACAGTGGGGGATTTCCAGGATGGCAACAGATTTAGAGTGGAGAAGCAAGACAAAGGTGGAAACTAAGAATTGGAAGTGGGAACTAAGGATAAGTATTCGTATTTTGTTTTAGTCTGAGTATACATATGACATATGACTATGCTTTACGAGGGTTATATATAAGTTAATATTTATTGTTATGCTTGACCTAACAAAATATTTTATACATGTCAATTAGTCAAATGTGTTAGTTTGACTTGTTGTTACTAATGAATAGAAACTGTAGGAAGCAAGTGTTTGGAAAGAACACAAAGGCATTGAAAGAATGCATTGGAAGAACATGCATTTCCTTCATGGTGGGAAACATAACCCATAGTTACCAAAATAATAGAATTGTATATCAAGTTATGATATTAAATATGGTAAACAAAGTTGAGTTTCTACATCTAAAATCTCTAACAAAATTTATTGAAACAAATGTTAAATGTAGCAATGGAAGGAGAATGGTCAAGGCTGTGGGAGCCTAAAAAATTAGAAACAACTACCTATGAATGAGGAATAATATTGTAAGATGCAGTAATACACCGAGGATGCTGTAAATTTAAGGTGGGGAGTATGTAACACCCCAACATTGGATGTAACACTTTGCTAAACTAAGCTAAGAAATGCTAGGTCCAAGGTGAAACAATGAAAGTAAATACTCTTTTGTTAATAAATAAAAATAATTTAAAACGCTTGGAAATAAAAGACACCAAGAGATGAGTTCCTTGCCAAATAAAATCCCATTGGTGAATGGGAATGGATAATTCTTTCATGATAAAACTTCTAGATAAAATTCTAGATAAGCTTAATGGATTGGGAGATAAATATCCTTTAGGTTTCTTAGCTGTAAAAATACGCTAATTTTAACATAAACGTCTTTTAGGAGAGAAAGGAAATATTTTATGGGAAAATACTTGTGGGAGAGAAAGGGGATCAAGATAAAAATAAAGGCCTTAAAGGAGAGAAAGGAAATATTCTATGGGAAAACATTGCGGGAGAGAAAGGAAATATTTTCTAGGAAAGGCCTAGGAAAATGGAAAAAAACATCCACCTAAAAAGTGGGACGCCCCTAAAGGAAACCATATCATGAAAGAAGGTATTAAATACCCACTGAAGAGATCAACAGAGCCAGTTGGTCCATTGCAAGAAATCTTGGCTCGGGGGTGAACCAGAGGAAGTCAATTCTAGGTTGGGTGGCAGTGCTTAGTTTGCCAAGTGACTCTCTTCAACCAAGCTAGTTTACTTCAATTTCTTGGGATGTACTGTATGTGTCCCCTTACTCTTTTTGTTGTCTCACCTTTAAACTTATGAGTTCAATTTCATGTGCCATCTTATGATTCATTACTCTTGATGTTGTCAAAGTTGTGAGTGTATGATGCATGAACAATATTTGTTCTTGAGATGATGGAATAATGGTGAATAATTATGCATGAGACAACTATGTAGGAGGAAAAATTATGTGTTTAATGTGTGAAACTGTATAGTCTTGGGTTCATGTTGTTTATGCTATTCATTATGCTTCATGAGCTGAATTGCATCCGTTGAGGCTCGTTTAGCTAATTATTCATATTTCATAAGTAATAATTTCAACTATGTGAGTAGGAATATCATCATGATTATGGCAATGCTAGTTACAACATATTCATGATAACATTCCATTAATGCTTGTGTTGAATCCTCATAGAAGTGAAGTCTCAATGCTCAAATCTTATTGATTCAATCCCATGATTTATTATGTTTTCCAAGTTGTAATTTATGCTTAAGGGTTGGTCTGGAATGTAAGTCTATTAATTGAATCTAAAAGTCCACATCGTGGACCCAGTAGAGCATAAAAGGAAATTGTAGTATTGTGCCGAGGGTATGTGACATTAATAATAAATTTTTGCAAATAAACAACTTATATTAATTTGATGAATATAATTATGATCAAGTAGATATGATTTATAGGGAATTTAAAATTGAAAAGATTAAATGTATTTTAAAGTGGGGATAACGGATCAACCTTACTCAACCATCATTAAGAGTGTGAGGGTTGAGAGATACTTTGGCTACCTTCATGTAGCATTTATACAAAGTTATTTTATAACAATGGTGTGATTGTTTAAATAGTTAGCGAAATAAGATAAAAATTATAGCATGTTTAGATTATGTTTTGTAATGTACAATAAAATTTTAATAATGAAATTTATGGCTTCATAAACAAACAAATTACATTAATTGTTATAAAAATAATGTATTTATAATAACATAGATATGATTCATATCAAATTTAAAATTGAAAATATTAAACATATTTGAAGGTATAGAAAATATATGAATATTTTATTTTAAAAGGTTAAAGTTCGAATCATTAAATTTAAAAGAATTTAGACAAACAACTTATATTATTTGCTATGAGATTAACATATTTATAATAACGTAGATATAAATTCATATTTATAATATTGGAGCATGCCATCACATGTGATGGAAAATACTATTTTCCATGTGGGTATGCTCCAACTAGGCCAACCCTTGCACTCTAACATCACATCATGCAACATTCATGATAGGGTTTAAGGTTAGAGTCTTAGACGTCAATATTAGTTGACATATACAAAGTTATGTGCTCTAATTTTTCTAGCTTGGAACCATGCTCCAATATTTGTGCCCATCCACTGCAATATTCTATGCTTAATAAGATAAAACCGTGCATATATTGAATTTTGTCCATGCATAATTATACATCCATTTCCAATGCTCAACATCCTATGTGCCAATTTTTAAGGTTACATGTGGAACAATTTCCAGTCATATTGAGGATCACAATGGAAGCTTAACTAGTTTCATGGAAATTGTGGTGCACCCACAACATAGAAGAGAAATAAAGATAAATCTTAAGCAACTTAGGTAATCAAACCTTAATCTTATAAGTGAAAATGTCTTATAGATACAATGCTTAACATATGTAGTAATAAAATGTAGTTCTTTTATGCATAGATCTATGTTGATTATTTGCAGGATTCACCTATTTCATTTTTGACACTAGTGTGATTCCCCTCGTGAGTCTCTATGGGGGCACTATTGTACCTATCTATTAGATTATCATTTTGTATCATTAGAGATTTTAAGTCCTTTTTGCCTGAAGAATATAGATAAATGGCTCTTGACCAGATATAATTTTTTTTTTCTTTTTGGAAAAAATCATAGATAATAGTAAAAAATTATTCATTCTCTCTCTCTTTTTTATTTTTATTTTTTATCTCATATTATTTTGTAGAAATCAATGAAAAAATAATTTATAATTCTTTTTGAACTAAAAGAAAATCGTTTGTCTTACCTCACTCGACATTTGTTGCATTTAAAACAATAGATTGAGTGTTATGTACCATAATACTGAATATAAATCTGTAATATGCCTCATTGACACAATACTAACAGCCACCTACTATGCTCCAATTCACTAAATTTAACTTCAATTAAATTTATATTTAGTGGTTGTCATATGCATAAGTATTTAATCATCTTATAGGCAACCATATCACATGAAAATATATTCATATACTAAAATAATCAACAAATAGTGTGTAAGGAGCCAAAAAATCTAGAACATCCTATGCAATTAAATCAAACCAGATTAGCTGGAAGAGTATTACTTGGAAAATCGAGTACTGCCACCCAACCTAAAAATGAATTCTTCCAGTTCACCCTCGAGCTAACAGTTCTTGCACATTGATCCAGTGATTCTTGTTGATCTATTCAATGGGTATTTACATCCCACTTTCATGACATGGTTTCCTTTAGCGGCATTCCACTATTGTGGATCTTTCTATCCATTTTCCTAGGATTTTCTCATAAAAGCTCGCCTTTCTCTCTTGGAAGGCTTTTAAGTTTTTCTTAAAATTAACATCTTTCTCCCGCTAATAAACTTAATGGATATTTATCTCCCATTCCATTAAGCTTATCTAGAATTTGATCTAGAAGTCTTATCATGAAAGTATTATCCATTCCCATTCACCAGTGGGATTTTATTTGGAAAGAATCTCATCTCTTGGTGTCTCGTTTTCCAAGCGTTTAAATTATCTTTATTTATTTGGTAATAAAATATTTACTCCCATTTTTATCCCTTATACCTAGCTTTTATGTTACAACTCAGTCTAGCTTTGGTCTGGCATGATAGCAACAGAGGCAAGTTACATACTCCCCCCCTTAAATTAACACTGCCCTCAATGTATTTATGCAATTTACAATTTATTTCCTCATTCTTAGGTAGTCATTTCTAAAATTACAATTTCCCATGGCCTTGTCACCTGAATGAGATCTTCCAATATATATGTTACAAAGTAGTTCTACTAGCAAATCTCCTTCAACTACTACCTATAACTTTTGTTTCAATAAATTTTGTGAGAGACTTTAGATGCCTTAAAAAGATCAATTTCATTTACCATAGTTAATGTCATAACTTGATATAATAGTAGTACTATTTGAGTAACTATGGGTTAATGTTGCCTTCCATTTAACTATGATTCCTCATTTTCAATTTCATTGTATTTAAATTATAGGAAGAAATGAATGTTCTTGCAATGCATTTGTATTCTTGCCAGACATTTGCTTCCTGCAGTTTCCCTGCAATAGTCACAACAAGTCAAACTAGCATCT
>APFE031387380.1:0-17157 GCA_000404065.3 Pinus taeda | reverse complement strand
ATATAAATACAATTTAATTAATAATGTAAATTAATAAAAAACTATATAAATGTGATAAAATAAACCATAACTAAATTAATAAAACTAAAGGGTAAATTATTAATAAAAATTAATAACCTAAAAATATAATATTATTATTCATAAAGTAATTATATAAATAGAAATATATTAATAATGTTAATTGAAAATATTAATGGAATAATAATTGTTTAAATATTAGTGGGAATATTAATTTAATAATAATTCTTAAAAATAGAAAGAAAGATAGAAATTCATGAATAACCTAAACAAATAATATTACTAATCATAAATTATTTATATAAATAAGAATATATTAATAATGTTAGTGAAAATATTAATGAGTAATAATTATTTTAAATATCCATAGTAATATTAATTTAATAATAATGGTTTAAAATAAAAATAGAAATAGAAATTCATTAATAAAATAAATTAAGGATATTATTAACAAACAAATAACAACAGCAAAAAAACAAAAAACATTAATAATAATAATAATAATTGAAGATTATTATTAATAATAATAAATAATAAGATTAATTATTAACATCAATAATAATATAGTATTAATGATAAAAGGAAAACCATGTCAAGTGTTACTAATTGAGAACCTAAATTAAAAAAAATATATTATTGTCATTAACCATGGATGCTATTAATAATAGTACAATTTGTTAGTATATAAATTATTATTATTGATAATATTATTAATATAATAGTAAAAAAATTATTAATATTATATTTTCAATACTTAATAAAGATAACCATATCTATCACACGATAAATAAATGAAAGAAAAAAACAATATGAATATAAAAATTTAAAAACCAATATAATTATGGGAAAAATACTTTTACAGAAATTTAAATAAAAAATATGAATACAAATATTCTAGATTAAGTATAATTATAGGGAAAAGTAAATCTACTAAAGTGAACATATATTTTTGCATGATCTCCCTAACAATCATTGCGGACGATTAATGATTCTGAAAATCTCTCTCACAATGCGACAAAAAAATGATAACAAATTTTAAACATTACAGGACCTATGTCAAGAACGTGGAATTTACTAACATTGAAAGAAAAAGAATAAAAACATATTCCACGACAAATTCCAACTTTCAACACGACCAAAACACAATTATTTCATACCAACCTCTTCCAAAACACACCCAGAGTGGTGGAAAAAGCGACACCAATTTAAATCAACATGATAATGAGCACGATACTTCATGCTTTTAAGCCAATCCCTTCTTGTTTTCGTCCTTAACTCTCTTTGGTGCAAATGACATAAAAATTCTAACATATGATTTCATTCCATTCAAAAGACACATATGTTCATGGACAAAATAATGATGGAAGCCATGTCTTCTATCAAGTGAATAAAGGTAACAAAACTAATGGTTTTTGTAATAGATTTAATCACTTTGATAATAGAATAAACAAATAATGGATCAATTCTATTTATTATTTTGAAATTTAATAATTAATAATTTTTATTTTCAATTTTTCTAATTAATAAAATCTTAACTCTTTTAAAAATCTTCTTTGGCCCACGGGGCTTTGGATTGACGGTGAATGGGTGCACTGTTAAGGCACTCTTTGTGATAGATCATCAGTTCAAATCCCCCGTTGGTACTTAGGTTAGTCTAATAGATAAAAGTAAAAAATCTTCTTTAATTTTTTTTTTTAAATCTCACTTCTCCACAATATAAATTCACCGTTAATTTTTTTGTATTTTAAATAGCCTATTAATAATTAGAGCTACAGGTGAGTTTAACTAAACTTAAAAGATATTAATAAATAAACTCACGTTATCTACTTGACATTTTAATTGGGTCTATTAATAAACAAAATAAGCGCTTCATAAATATATATAGAGAGATGACTCATTATAACAAGGTTGAGGATTTATAGAAGTTGAAGCATTTTAGCCACATGGAAAATTTCCATGTTCTAATATGAGATATATCGATGTTGCATTATTTATGTGTTTGGAGGCATAATTTAATATCGGTTTAATTTAGAGTTCAATATTATTGTTCCATTTCTAGATATATTGGTTCCTTTGAGCAAGGAGAAGTCATGGAGCACATGGCCCTCATATTGCAAACACTGAAATTTTGTGGGTGCTCCATTTCTCTTCAATGTTCATTTTAAGAGATAAAACCAAGTTTATGGTCTTTGTCCATACAATAAAATATTTACCTCCTAATGAAAATATGAAAGTTTATTTCCCTTTCCTGTTGAGTCTATAGAGAGGTGGAAACATTTGAAAGGTGTAGATTATAGATGATTCCCTGCTTTAGAAATTTTAAGATTGCATAGACTCCTGGGGAGGTACAACTACAAATGAAAGCATTCTATAGGGGTTTGTTGACCCCAATAATGAAATAGGACTCATATCTCCAAGGGAAAATAACACAATTCTTTCCAAATTATAGTTATTGCATTTAAAAAAGAAAAAGAGAGGAACAAGGGAGCTTATCCAAGAAACCTAACCATTGTTTGACCTATACTGAAAATGAAAACTATAGATGTCCTTCCATGCTTATGGTGATGTGTGTGACGTCATATTTTAAGAAAAATAATTCCCACAAAAGAGACCCCTCGCAACAAGAAACCTCAAAACTGAAACCTTTGTTTTCATCATGCATTCGTCTTTTAGCTTCTTCCACAAACAAAAGAGAAAATTTGTTTATGGAAGCCCAAGATTTAGAGGAAAGAAGTTGATTATATCTCCTCATTCGAAAGAGGTTGTCACTCTGTGACACATTCTCAGGAAGATAGGACAAACCCTGAATTGCAATAGTGGCACTCAATGGAAGACCAGAACACGAAGGAACCCTAGGCACCATCTTCCTCCAAATTATTTCATACATTTAAGAATAAAACAAATGATTAAATAATTTTAGATCTAAAGCAAATTAATCTTCATAATATGGAATATACCATTTTATTAGATTGGTTGTGACAATCTATTCTAGCATAATATCCACGACACATTCCATATCAAAAGTAGAGGAAACCTATACTCTCTAAATGACCTCCCATTAAACATATTATAGAAACCACTAGATCGAAGGAAAACAATAAGGAAATCATGTCTTTTTCATCATTCACTAAATTATTTAGTGTTGTGATAATGACTCACTTTTAAAGAGATAATTTTAGGAATTAATGGTTATGGATAAAATAATCATGCATGTAAAGTACTAAAGGAAACCCCAAGCTAGTTTAGAGATGAGGAGAATACTAATTTCTCTCGGAGAAATGATCAATATTTGAATAATAGTTTGTAATTCAAAGCCAAAACTAGAACATAGACCAAAACTAGGATTAGGACTAGGAATGGAGGTTGGAGAAAAATCATGAGTATTATGATACTCCATTTGATATTGATGAAATAAAAGGTCCCCTATATGTTATGAAAATGATGCATAAGTCTGAATTTATAGAATTTAAGGGTACCATTTGACATACACCAAATGGTGCATCACTGACATTTCTATTTGACAGATAGGTTGTTAGTGATGTATCGTTTGGTATTAGAGTAGTGTGTTCTTGACTTTTTTAGTGAGTCAATGATATTTAGGGATACATTCCCTTTATAAGATTTAGTAATCTCTCACAAATGTGAATCCACTCCCTTTATAAGGTTCAATGGTCAATTTACATGGATCCACTCCCTCTGTAAGGTTTCATGGTGAAGCAACAAGGAACCCACTTCTTTCTCTATTGGATCCAATAATACATTTCACAATGGTATTCAGTCCCCAAGCTTAAATAAATAATAAAATGATAGCACTTTCTAGTGAAACGTAATGCATTATACCTTATTAAATTAAAAAATGACATCCTTCCATATTTTTCAATGTATGATTGATTTCATAGTGGCATAACGGTCCTAAAATTTGATGAAATCATAATTATGGAATGGAAGATATTGCGCAAAAAGGGACACTACAAATAATTTGATTGGAGGATTTTCAATGCCCATCTTCAAGAAATGGATTCCAAAGTAAAAGGAATTTAACTAAAGATAATTCAAGGTGTTGCATTACGTTGAAGGTATTAAAGTTTAGTTAGTTCAAGGACGTAAAGTAAGGATTGTCGATATATATGTTGTTATCATGTAAATTATTCATTGCCATCTCACCCTAGATCATTTTTATATTATGATGATAATCAAGGCACCAACTCTGAATACATCATATGGAGAGACCTTGACAAATATGTGTGCATGCTTGTCATTAGCTAACAAAACAACACTTGTCATGAAATTTTAGACCCTAGTCCCATCTCCTAGGAGATTTTTAATGGAGCCCATCTGAAAATCCCAGGAAAAAAATACCACATGTACCAACTACCAAGAACCAATATTTGTATACCAACTCTCACCTGTACCAACTACCCCTTATAATAACTACCACGTGTCAAGCTTCAAGTGGTTCCACCTGTTAACTACTCCTTCTAGTGCCAATAATGTTGACAACATTGGATAATCCATCAACACTAGGGGGTCTCCCTAGTATGAAGTCCTAATAAGACCTCACACCATTTAGGATAGGAGCCCCATATGGTATATCAACTTAGCTTCCATTTGTTTTTTTATTTCTCTTGGAAATCAAATGTAGAGATAAGTGTAAGATTTAGTGTACTATGTGAGACGAATGGAGATGAAATCAATGCTTCATTGATGACCTGCAAAACATGATACAAGAACATAACAATAGAATAATGAGCGAGAGAATGACTTGAGGAAGGATCAAATACTTGAGTCTAACTAAGAAATACACAAGCAAGAGAGTGTTATAGACCAAATGCGAATTAGTTCACAATTACTCACTAACATTAACAATGAATAAGGGGGAAAAGACTAAAAGCCCACACGCTAGCTGCATGAAATGATATAGTTCATAAGCATGTAAGAGACCAAGGAAGAGACCAATTTGTGCATATAAAAAAATTATGTCTATACAAAAGATGGCTTATGTATATGCATGGCTTCTGTATATGCACATATGTATACAAACATGCATAGATAGAAGATGAATTTTGTATATGAACAACCTCTATATATGCAACCATGCATATATAGAAGATGAATTCCATATATGCACATAGATATGGAAGCCATATTTGGTATACAAAATCTATTCATATACGGAAACCATCTTTCATATATGGACTCTTCTATGTGTGTGTGTGTGTGTGTGTGCATCTACAAAATATTTATACATACGAAAGCCATATTTTGTACATGCACAACTTTTGTATAAGTACATCAATATTGAAGCATGCATATATGGAAGATTGTTTCTATCTCTATATGCATATATAGAAGTTGTGCATATATGGATGTCATATGTTTTTTATATGCATGCTTCCATATCTATGTGCATATATATAGGTTTTGCATATATGGATTCCATCTTCTATACATGCACACTTTCATACAAATGCGCACATACAAAAGCCACACATATAAGGAAACCATCTTCTATATATGCATAGCTTCAGTATATGGATTCTTTTTATGTTCATATTCTATAACAGAGATATGGAACTATGCATATATGGAAGATTGCTTCCGTATATGTGCAACTTCTGTATATAAACATATATGGAATCCATTTTCCGTATATGTACAATTCCATATATATGAATGTATATTAAAAAAAATTGCATATATAAAAGTTGGCTTTTGTCTATGTGAAACTTCGGTATATAGACATATATATGGAAGTGTTCATTTATGAAATATGGCTTTCATATATTCTCAACCTTTGTATATGCAAAACTTCTCTACATGCACATAGATAAGGAGTTGTGCACATATAGAAGATGTCTTCCATATATATGTATATATAGAGAAGTTGTGCATATAAAAAAGTTATCCTTCGTATATGCATAATTCCATAATTATTTTATAGAAGATGCATGTATACATAAGCCATATACTGAAGTTGGACATATACAAAATCAATCTTTTGTATATGCATGCTTCCACATATGTGTGTGTGTGTGTGTGTGTGTATGTGTGTGAAAATTTGTGCATATACGGAATGTGGCTTATTTATATGCATGGATTTTGTATATGCACATAGATATGGAAACCATCTTATGTATATTCACGCTTCCATATCTATTTGCATATATAGAAGTTTTTCATATGCAAAATATGATTTCTGCATATATTCATATTTTGTATATGCACACACACACATGCACACACACATATATGGAAAAGTGCATATACAAAAGATGGATTCGATATATGTGCAGCTTTTGTATATGCACACTTCCATATGTGTGTGTGTGTAGAATATGCATATATGCGGAATTCATATTCTATCTATGTGCAACTTCTATATATGAACTTAGATATGGAAGCATGAATATATGGAAGATGGTTTTCATATCTACGTGCATATATAAAAGTTATGCATATACATAATGTTTCTTCTGCATATATGCATATTCTGTATATGCACATATATATATATATATATATATTGATCACCATGTCGGTATTGTGAATATGAAGTTACAAATAATTTCACCAAAGTGATAGGAATTAGACTTAACACAATTCTGGATGGAAAAGTCTCAATCATTTCAATTCAATGAAATAAGTAGGGATAATATCTATACTCGATAGTACCCTGAATTTTCTGTGAATCTCAATGATAAAAAATTGATATAAAGAGAATAAACAAAATTATTGAAATTGAAATAGTGAATTGAGAGAGTTTACCCTTCCTTCATTTTTAATAAGTTGTAACTTTCTTGAGCTAATGACTAGGACACCATGTGGGAACATGAATATCTACAAACATATTGGAATGATTTGACTATTTGATTTACTAGGGGAAATTATCTATCATTCATATCATCTCTTCCTATCAGCTATGGAATCTTGGCTAACTATCATAGAGAAAATAACTCAAGTTTGGCATTCTAACTAAAAAATTATATCCATTTTAGATCCACAGTGAGTATGACGGAATTATTTGGGGAAAAAATGAGCGAAGGCAAAGAGGAGGTTCTCGGTGGTGAGCGAAGGTGAAAAATAAAAAAACTAGGGTGATAGAGTTGTTGCAGAGGCAGCGATCCATGGAGAGGCACAAAGGAGGGAGCTCCACTCCCTCCTTCAAGCAAGTTGTCACCAACAGGGGGAAGAAACCTATGGAGAATGATAGGGGATCTTCAACGAGAAGGAATAAGAACAGTGAAGAGGAACAAAATGGACAAGAATCCAAGGAGAAAATGATTATTAAATAGAATGATTATTAATTACTTTAAAAACATCATAACAATAAAAAGTATTATTTTTTTTGAAGGGGCTAAAAGCCCTTTCTCATTGCTCTTGAGGATGGACCATGGCTATCCTCAAGGGTATGTGTCCCTCTCTGCACCTTACTTTTTCATTTGCTTTTATTCGCCGTAAGGCGTTCCCTTTGAAATCAATTGCCCAAACTGCCTACGTGTACTGATTTGCACCCTCCGATGAAATGTTAGACGATTGGAGTTTTGTTGATCGTCAGATTAATACTTAATAGTTGTGACAGTTACAGCAAGAATTGTGTAACTCCCTTTCTCCCAGTTGAGACAGTTACGACAAAAACGATATGACTCCCTTCCTCCCTCATGCGCATGCGCAGAGGCAAATCCGCAGAGGCAAATCCATAACGGCAGAGTTTGGACCCATTCCATTTCTCACTAGGTTTCCCAGCAAGAGTTGCCCAGCTAGAGCCGAACAAGAAGCCTGTGCAATTTGCCAAGAAATTGCCCTTGTATCTTCTTTTTAATGTGGGGAATCTACCAGTTCTAAGAGCTCTTAAGAAACTCCAAGAAGGACATCAACATGGTGTTGATGAAGCAAAATTTGCTAATATAAATCTCAAGAAAGATATAATGCGCTTATTCGAGACAATCTTCGTGCTTTAGCAAGATGAATTCTGCACCTCCAGGACCCTGAGGCAGTACTCCCAGAAGCACAGGCATGTCTCCATGAAGGCGGTGAAGAATTGGGCGCATCAAATATTGGAAGGATTGCATTATCTTCATAATCATAACATATTGGAAGGATTGCATTATCTTCATAATCATAACCCTGGCATAATTCATAGAGATCTGAATTGCAACAATATATTCGTGAATGGCAATAGTGGTGTTCTGAAGACCTGAGACCTGGGTTTTGCCGCTATCTTGAAAACATTTTCTCTGTTTTAGTACCTCTTTTTGCGGTGCCAGTTTTACCTTCCAGTCGATGTAGCTAAGTTGTATTTCTTAGTTAAATTGTAGGTATTAAACTTTCACTACTTCCCCTTTATTTGTGTGTAAAACCCTCATCATCATTCAGATTCTTAGCACACTTTGTTTGGTTACTTTCCCTACTTCCCATTTATTTGTGTTTAACACAATTTAATTATGAATAACAGAAATGCAACCACGCCCTTCGTGGTTTTCATTTACTGCAATATTTAAGGAAACCATACGCCTGTTATCTCTCGACATCCACTGGCCCCGTTGCCGGAATCCTGGCTAATTTATTGTATGGATTTATAGTATGATGTGATTAGAAGTTATAATGACCTATTTTAGATTCCATTTAAAGTTTGGTTTAATCGGGTTTGTATTCTACATGTTTTAAACTGGTTTCCTTGTGTGTTTATGGAAGTCTAGAATTAGTCACATCTACTGTCAGTAATACAACTTTATCATGGTTTATTTTAGATGGATTGAAGTCTTTAATTTTATCCAATTTAGTTTCCCATTTTAATCTTGTTCATATTTATGTCCACAAACACAGTACGCCTGAGAATTTTGTAATCCAATCCTGTTTCATTTTGATGGGAGTTTTGCAAGCCTTCAAATTTCACATGGCAGTTGAGTCTAGATACAATTTTTGTGAATAATCTGGGGATGTCGGGGGAGAAGTTTCCAGATGCAACGTGGCATATAATAATCTTGTAAAACATGTTTTCCTGTCATATGACATTTCTTGACATTGTTTTCCTATTTAAATGAAATTTCCTTGACATTGTTTTCTTATTTAAATGAATTTCAAAGTTGGTAAATGTGCAGAACATTTCCTGGAGTTTCGAAACTAGTGAGTTTATTTTCCATCACAGTCCATTTGAGAGTTTTCTGCTTTATTTTTTTGCGTTTCCATCTAGAACGTATTTTCTTTTTGTAATTCAGTAACTATTCTGATCTTGTCAGCAGGAAATTGTGTGTGCAGCAAGAACATCGTCATAAGCTTTTAAAAATAAAACAAAATATCATTTATATTACTTTAGAATTTTACGACTTAATATAAGTCACATGGTTATCTACATGTGTAAATAATGCACCTTGTAATTATTCACATCGTAGAAATAGACAGCTAAACATTATAAATCACCGTGACAACCAATGGCATCTAACAACTGACCTAATATAGCATCTTCACTCTGGAAAATGAGGATTGCAATTTCCTTTTTCTTCGGAAGTATATCTACTCGCTAAGCAGGAACAATATGATCTTTTTAGCATACTTTGTATATTGTAATAAGAAATAAAAGTGAGTTATCTAGAACAATGATATAAAGGAAAACAAATTTATAAATGGTTAAAAAGTGTTGAGATAGAAATATTTTCATATTTTCTAGGGTTGCTTGATCGAGATGTGCAATTGATGTAGTCGAATGGGAGCACAGCATATACCACTCTATGTAATGTTATTCAATTATGTCAAATATAAACTATGTATGTACATGTTACTCAATTTTATTCATTAAATTTGATATACTCTATGTAATGTTATTCAATTATGTCAAATATAAACTATTTATATACATGTTACTCAATTTTATTCATTAAATTTGATATCACTTCAATCGATTGTATGTGGGTCCACATAGAGAAAGAGATAGTGCTAAACGGAGTGTAAGCAAGAATATCTCTCACAAAGGATTTGAAACAATATCTCTCACAAAGGATTTGAAACATGGCCCTGCTTGTAATGAAGTTGTAAATGTTTAATATGTATTTTATTCATTTGAAAATTTGTTAGATATGGTTGCTATATAATATTTTTTTTGCAATTATATGATTGGTAACTATAAGATGAGAAACCAAAAACTAAAACTATGGTTGTCAACAATAGTAAACTATAGTTAAATTATATTATTGGAAAGTAATCTTTAACCTTGAAGACATGGTTAAACAATAGATATATCAAAGGATGAAGAATATTTCATAAGATCTCATCTTCAAAAGCTAGGAAAGAAGATAATCATCATTGATCTAAAATGCACTAACTAATGAAAAAGGTAACCCATCCTGTTTGAGCCTAAGGGAGTTCTCCAAAAAATTAGGGAAGTCCAAACAAAATTTATGTGGAGAGGGGTAGAGAAAAATGAAAATGGGCGTTGGTGGCATGGAACACGATCTGTGAACCAAAAGACGCAAGCGTCCTAGGGCTCCAAGATCGAGAGGTGCATACTCATACAATAGAAACAAAAGACGCAAGCGTCCTAGGGCTCCAAGATCGAGAGGTGCATACTCATACAATAGAAATTCTGATCTACACTCATTCACTACCAAAGTAGTTCAAGTATCTTGAAAGCAAGAAGTCATTATCATATTTGGATCTATGAGGAAAGTTACCTACACAACTTCGATCATATCTACACAAAAAATATAGGTATCAAAGGATGAAGGATATCTTCATAACATCTCATCTTCAAAAGCTAGGAAATAAGATAATCATCATTGATCTAAAATGCACTAACTAATGAAAAAGGTAGCAAATATCCATGGGGATAAGAAAGTTGCCTCACTCGACAACTTGTAGTTGATATGCAAGATAGAAGAAGACAAGTTGAGGTAAAGAATGTTAAAGGTTAAAGGACTCAAACATTTCTAGGAAAGAAAGGGAAGTTTGGAATTCTATAAATTAGACAACTCAAACCTAGGGCACTGGAATTATATAAATTAGACAAATTAAACTTAATGCCTAGCCATTTAATCTATCAATTTTTACCAAGAAAAGAAAACCTTCATTTTGTTCATTTTGTAGATGTTTCATGCTCTATCAATTTTTACCAAGAAAAAAAAAACTTAATTTTATTCAATTCTTACGAAGAAATTTTTTTTTTAATTTATTCAATTCAAAGTAAGGAACAAAATTACATTTTGTAGATGTTTCATGCTCTATCAATTTTTACCAAGAAAAAAAAAACTTAATTTTATTCAATTCTTACGAAGAAAAAAAAATCTTAATTTATTCAATTAGAAGTAAGGAACAAAATTACATTTTGTAGATGGTTGAAACCCTTAGACTTATGTGCAAAAGTAAAGAAAACTAATTTACCTAAAATATGTGAAAGTTAGGTATCATAAAGATCTCATAACTTGTCATTTTTGTCTTTGTTTTGTGTGGAACAAAATTACATTTTGTAGATGTTTCATGCTCTATCAATTTTTACCAAGAAAAAAAAAACTTAATTTTAAAAGTAAAGAAAACTTAAATTTACCTAAAATATGTGAAAGTTAGGTATCATAAAGATCTCATAACTTGTCATTTTTGTCTTTGTTTTGTGTGGAACAAAATTAAATTTTGTGGATGTTTCATGCTCTATCAATTTTTACCAAGAAAAAAAAAAACTTAATTTTATTCAATTCTTACGAAGAAAAAAAAATCTTCATTTATTCAATTCGAAGCAAGGAAAAAAAGTACATTTTGTAGATGCTTGAAACATTCAGTGATATAAGCCTTAGACTTATGTGCAAAAGTAAAGAAAACTGAAATTTATCTAAAATATGTGAAAGTTAGGTATCATAAAGATCTCATAACTTGTCATTTTTGTCTTTGTTTTGTGTGGTTTCTCTTAATACCCATAATACCCTTTTCATTATGTTATTCATTTTCATGTTGCTATTATGTCATTCATTTTCATGTTGCTTTAATGTTGGGGCCATTGCTAGCCAATCGTATACTTTTGGCTTTTCGCATTTAGCTTTTCACATTTAGTGAACATCTGTTTAAAAAAAACAAGGGACAATAGACAATAGAAACAAGGGACAATAGACAATAGATCACATAAAGACATTTAGAAGCAAAAATTAAGTATAAGAGTATTCTAATTAATTACCATATTAACTAAGAGAGTCATAGTAGCGATCACACAAAGATATTTAGAAGCAAAAATTAAATATAAGAGTATTCTAATTAATTACCATATTAACTAAGGGATATTTAGAAGCAAAAATTAAATATAAGAGTATTCTAATTAATTACCATATTAACTAAGACAGTCCCTGTCCTAAACACAAGTCACACTCTTGAAACAAACTATTTTTTCATTCTTAACAATATTGGCACACACACAAATTTGATAGCCCATACTTTCGCATATCTAAGTATTTGGAAATAAGAGCTCACTTGAACCCGAAAGAATTACTTCACTTGATCCTTTATAAATTGCTAACAAAGTTTATAAATTGCTAACACTCCAATAACAACTTTATGAACATTTTAGAAGATGCACAAAAATTTGATAAGTATTTGGAAATAAGAGCTCACTTGAACCCGAAAGAATAACTTCACTTGATCCTTTATAAATTGCTAACACTCCAATAACAACTTTATGAACATTTTAGAAGATGCACAAAAATTTGATAGCCCATACTTTCGCATATCTAAGTATTTGGAAATAAGAGCTCACTTGAACCCGAAAGAATAACTTCACTTGATCCTTTATAAATTGCTAACAAAGTTTATAAATTGCTAACACTCCAATAACAACTTTATGAACATTTTAGAAGATGCACCTACCTCTTAAACTCCCCCTGCAATTTAAGGTTTCAATGTTATGTGTAATGAATTATTTTTACGACCGAGAATTTTTAAGTTACATAGAATCAAAAGAGATTTGGTTTCAGTGATGAGGAAACCTCACTTTTAATAGCAATTTGTATATTACAAGAAGATACGCTTTCACAAGTGTAGTTTCCACCTTGTAAGTATTCGGATTTGGCCTCAATGTATTAAGAGAAATCATATAATAATATTTTAATAGATCTTTTTAAGTGATGATGACAAATATTATAAGAGGGTGAACATTAAATTTAGTAAACTTCCATTACTTCATGATCCGTTACTTCATGATATGCGAGGTAGAGAAGGATGTGATCACCAGAGCAATTAGGCGGAAGGTTCCAAGTGGAAAGACAGCTGCCATTGATGAGGGAAGCATCCCAATTATTAATCGGCCACAAGTTGAGTGTTGACATCCCATTCTAGGTTACCCAATGTCATCGTCAACTGGGTTAAACAATATATCTCAAAAATCACTTTAATTTTTTTTTTTACATTAATTGTTATTATTATTATTTTGTTTTAAACACATTGACTATAAAAGGACTAATTAGCATTATTTTTTTAATAAAATAAATTTTAAAAATCATGTAAAGAGCAGTTTAAAAATAAAATTCTAAGAGATTAAACACTTACCACAAAGGATGTTAAAATAAATTTTTTCTTATTTTTCTTCAAATTTGCATTGCATTGTTTGTTCTTTTGGAATATTCATTTGTTGTTTCTTCTTCATTTTCTAAATTAAATTGTAATAAATTATAATGCATATTGTTATTTATTATTTTTTCTTCTCAATTTTTATCATTATTTTTTGAATATTTAAAACAATGTATATTAAATTGTTGGAATTTATAGTGCACATTAAACACTTACCACAAAGGATGTTAAAATATTTTTTTTCTTATTTTTCTTCAAATTTGCATTGCATTGTTTGTTCTTTTGGAATATTCATTTGTTGTTTCTTCTTCATTTTCTAAATTAAATTGTAATAAATTATAATGCATATTGTTATTTATTATTTTTTCTTCTCAATTTTTATTATTATTTTTTGAATATTTAAAACAATGTATATTAAATTGTTGGAATTTATAGTGCATATTGTTTCTTCGTTGTTCTTCTTCATTCAGGTCTAAGAATTTTCTAAATTAATTTGTAATAAATTATAATGCACATTGTTATTGATTATTTTTTCTTCTCAATTTTTTTATTATTTTTTTCTTGAATATTTAAAAGAATTTTATATTAAATTGTAGGAATTTATAGTGCACATTCTTTCTCATTCTCGCTAAGAAATTTCTATTTCTATGTTAAATTTCTATTTCTATGTTAGATCGTAAGAAATCATATAAATCATATAGTATATTAGGAATTTTGACCCTTTGGTATCTGTATTGCAATTTTATTAATGCTTTTAATATGGATTTGATTTTTAAATTATATATTTTTGTTTATTTTGTCAATTCTTTTAACTTTAGGAGTAATAAAATAATTAGAATATTTTTTTTCTAAGTAAATCTATTCTATTATTCACATTAAAGGAGTACATTTACAACATAACGAGCAGAAAGAACCAGCTGCCCAGAAGGAATGGCTGCATGGAACAGAGAAGTGTTCAGAAACTGAGAGGATGAACCAGTCCAAATTGCAATCCCGCGTAGGGGAGCCAAAGGAGTCCAATTTGCATTCTCGCGCAGGGGAGCCAGAGGAGTCAAAAATAGCTTTACAAAAATAGTCACCCAGGATCTTGACACAACAGCATAGATAAAAAATTCCAGAATTGACAAAATGCCCTCACTATTGGGCCGCATAACCTGAAAGGAAGCTGCATTGCTTGGATTAGGCTTCAGGAACCTCCTCCACAATCCTGCACCACCCAAAGTCAGTGAAGTCCTGAGCTTGGACCTCCTCATTCACAGTCGAACTCGGGGGTACAGGCTCCATCTTTGCGTCATTGTCATTTCTGGTCGGCGTCTCCATAGCTCTCGAAGAACCTGCAATTGGTGTCGTTGCTATACCCTGGTCCTCCCATTGAACGTTGGATTCGCCCTCATCTTGGGCCTCCTCAATGAAAAGCACAGAAACATGGGCACTGATTCGAGGACGGTTCAATGAACTGTTGAATGTGAAAATTGCTGAGCCGAAGGAGGGCGAGGACGAGGACCCTGGAGAGCTGGGATCCAGAAATTGGCTGGGCCTTAGAATGCTCTCTCTTTCGTTGCGAGGGCTATGGCACTGACGAGAAGTACCATCACTGGAAGAGGGGCGGGAGGGCGCACCTCGGGAGGTGCCTCTGCGGCTGAGCATTCTCTGTCGAAGCCAAGGCATGACTGCAGGACAGAAAAAAGCCCCTTTGCAAAATGCAGAACTGGTGCTCGAAACAGCCGCGAGAGTCGGGGAATTAGACCAAACACACAGACCAACAGACGGGCTAAGACCATACATACAGACACATGGACGAGTGCCCAAAACAGCCGCGAGAGTCGGGGAAATGGCTGGAGGCTTCGAGCCAGAGCCCAACCCATACAACACCAGAAACAACAGAGTAAACCCATGGCAGAAACTGAATATTATGCACCCTCCTCTGCCTCGAGACGCTCTCGCCATTACTGTGGCGTCATGGGAGCCGAGGACCAAAGCCAAACATCGCGTGCGGAGGTGAATGGAGCATTAATTCTCCCCTGTTGCGTTCCTTTAAACCATTGCATGCACAGCTGGTTATGTCCCTCACTCCACATGGAGTCAGCTCCTCTACACATGGCTGGCAGGTGGCATCTGTTCACCGCCCACTCCAATCCCATCACCTTGAATGCAACCTCAAACACCCGCATCCGGGGATATTTCTTTTAACTTTAAGAGTAATAAAATAATTAGCTTATTTTTATACCATTGTAAAAGGAATTTTTTATAGTCCAATAACTTGTTTTATTATTAATGAAAGAATAATTCTAATAATTTTTAGTTTTTTTCTTTTGTTTTTTGGTTGCAAATAATCTTAGTAGGGTGTTTTTAGTGTGTAAGATCTATTTCTTATATCTAAATATTTAAAGAATATATTTTTGTAATTATGTATTACAATTAAGGGGGGTTAGGTGTTTTTCAATATGGAGAGAAGTTGTCAAGAAAACATAATGTTACATAAAATGTTCAACATAAGATTATATTGAAAAATTAAGAACATGTAGATCTCATCTATCTTCTTTTTTTTCCTTTGTATCTAAAGGAATTGGAAATTGGACCAATCTCATACTCATGCCACATGGGATCGATTCCAACCACTACTACTATAACCTCTTGGCTAGGCACTTAGACATGACCATTATATATATGTGAATTGGGGTGATGTGAACCAAAAACCTCTTCACATATAATACTTCATTTACTTACACAACCATCATTAGTTGAGTTGTCCCAGGGCTACAAATCTACTTCATCATTAACAACATAAGATTAAATTGTATATATATATATATATATATATATGAATGAAAACATTTAAAAGAAGATATTTACTAATTAAAATATTTGATTCCTCTCATGCAGTCACCCCTTTAAACATTTGCATGCCCTTCTCTCCTATCACCTAGGTCTACTCCAAGAAAGGATAGGCCAAGTCCTACTTCTGGGTGTCATATACATGTAATTTACAATTTTCACTTGCAAAGTAATATTTCTTTTTGTTATTTCTATTCAATAATTTACAAATTTCCGTTTCCAAAGTAATATTTTTTTTCATTATTATTCAGGACTTATGTGGCTATTCTCTCATTTTAACACACAGTTTCTCTCCTCACTAGATCTCATTTTTTTAGTTGCATATTACCATACTAGACCTTTTTATTTCCTCTCATACAATATTCATGCATGTAGGTAAAATCCCAATCAGGCTTTTCTACGTCAGTTTTAACCTCAACATATAATTCTTTGACATTTGCTACCATCTTACATTTGGGCGCCATATACATGTAATTTAAAATTTTCATCTCCAAAGTAATATTTCTTTTTGTTATTTCTATTCAATAATTTACAAATTCCATTTCCAAAGTAATATTTTTTTGTTATTATTATTTAGTACTTATGTCACTATTCTCTCATTTTAACACATAGTTGCTCTCCTCACTAGATCTCATTTTTTTAGTTGCATATCACTGTAATAGACCTTTATTTCCTCTCATACAATATTCATGTATGTAGGTAAAATCCTAATTAGGCTTCTCTATGTTAGTTTTAGCCTCAACATATAATTCTTTGACATTTGCAACCATC
>APFE031387379.1:2465-17806 GCA_000404065.3 Pinus taeda | reverse complement strand
ATCACATCTCCACATGCATCTAATGCATTAACCATACCATCATATAGCTTGATGATGTTCAATATACAAATGATATGAATAGTAAATGAGTAGATACATGTAATTTGAATGGCAATTGCAATGCAAAATTAAATTTACTAGAAGATCATATAGAGTTGTGTTTTTGCAATAATGGGCGAGAGAAATGCCAAGCAACTGCTATTGGTAAAGGCAGAAATCGAACAATTAATTAGTGAATAATATGATCAACATTCGCAGAATGTTATTTATGTGTTTTTAGATCAGACTGAACCCGAGATGCAGGTGAAAAATGATCACTAAAGGTAAGTGCTATTTAAACTGTGTTTGTAAAGTGAACCAGTGGTGAGAAGTTACACCAGCATGCAATATATCAAGATTATAGGATTACATACTTTGCCAATGAATTACTGAATCATGAAAGTATAGCTTAATTATGTCATATCATATAATAAGATATTAATGTGAACAGAGAATCCAAGAATCTGTATGAGGAAGCAATGAAGAACTAATGAATGCACCAGACTTTAGGTTATACTAACATTATGCTACTGTCAAGAATCTGATTGCTGAAGCTTGATGCGAAGAATATATCTGTCCTTAGATACCTAATTGGATAGCTAATTAAAGAAAAATTGCAATGTGATGTGAGTCACTAGATGATCCAATCCATCCACTAATTCATCTTTCAAATGATCATTAAATGCAAGAGAAGGAGTACTAATGGTTTAGATTCTATCAATCACGGAGATGTGGTTCAATACCCACCAAAAGTCGAAGAAGTGCTTCGAGTTTCGTGACTAAAGAATCTTTTTCCTATTACAAGATTACCATCAATCCTATGGAAAGTAACACAAAAAATGAAATTTTCCTTTTAATCACATTCATTTACTATTTTCATGTCATGTGTTAATTTATGACAGTAAATTAATATGATAAATGGTGAAGTAATATTAATATGACATAAAATTTATGAATCAAGCATAAAAATATTCTACACCATAAACAAGAGACACTGCCACCTGACCCAAAACCGGATCGGATGACGGGGAAGGTTATTCCTCCCCAACACAAAAGAATAATCATTTTATTAATTATATGGTCTGCCTGCAAGCGCACCTGCGAAGGCAACACCATTGCAAATCCTTTAAATTTCAATACAATTAGGCGTAAAATTGCCTGCCTAAGATTTGTAAACTTGTCGAGATCTGCAGAATTAACAGACAATGATATGAGTGTACCCCACTGATGTAAATGGATTATCAAAATGCTGAGCACAATAGCGGAATAAAATATAGATGTGGAGGTATTTGTTCAGGACGAGATGTTGGTTCATGAATACAGCGTAATTTACAGAGCTACTAATCAGAATGACTGCATGAACCACCAATTTAAAACTTGAGTAGCCAAAAAAAAGCGTGGATATGCTACTAAAACTCTTCTCAGCCCAAATTTCTTTTTCCACCGCCTCATTGGGCTTTGCTCGAGCCATAACTCCAAATGATATACCGTCAAGACCTCATTGTCTGACATCAAGAAGCATCTTTATCCCAGTAAAACCAACTTCTTCAAAACCCACTATAAGAGAATCCATCAACACATTTGGACAGTGGAATTCCATCAGAAGAAAACTAAGCCATAGAATATATTCAAGAGACGATCTCAGTTATAAGAATAGGAGGATAGCCACAAGATAAAATTTCCCTGAGATGAATGCTCTCCACAATAATGCACTAACTTAAAATTCAGAAAATAGATATCCACTTAAAACCTGAACCATAAGTCAAATGATAACTCGAGCGCTTATCCTTTCAACAATTAGCCAATGATTCTTTTATGCAATGTAACAAGAATACTCAATGCCCTTAACTTTTCAAGACATGCCAAACACGACAAATGCTTTGCCTAGGTGCTCAAGATAACAGTGATAATAGAAAATGCAAGCAATGCTTCTTATTCAAGTAAGAAAATCCCAATGATCATTCAACTTAGGAGATGTCTAACATAATCAAGAAGACCTTCAAATCTCCTAAGTGCCAAAATAAAGTTATCTTTCAATAATGTGTTAGAATTATACCAAACTTGTCCAACAATATATCTCTAATCTGATGCAAACAATGATTGCTCAGCAGGCATATAAATGCTCTTTATATAGCTAGGAACCTTCAAGATATACTACTACCACACCACTTGATACTTTTACAGATTTGAAGCACCTGGGTAACCGTATCTTTCTTCAAGTTCACCAAACAAATCAATTATGAGCCAACCAATATCAAAAAAACACAATTTTTATCATTATACACTCATGCCCCAGTCAAAAGTTTAATGACAATTATCAGGATAATTTTCTGATTACCTCTAGTTATTCATACTTGTGAAAATTCCATCGAAAGCAAGGCATTAGAACTACGTAGCTTAATGAATTGAGTATACACAAAAGGATAGTGTTAGAAAAGGTTGCCCAATTACATATGTAGCTTGGGTTAAGTATCATGTTGGATAATTTGAAATGTTAGACTTTTGAGTTCATCCATGGAGCAAAATATAGACATCATATTGAACTATATATCACAAAGAGCTAGCTCAAATGCTACCAAAATCAAAGTGTCAGATTACACATGATAGCATAACTAAAATCAAAGCAGCATGTAGTGGATACAATTTTTATTTATTTATCCATCTATAGTCAATGACTAAAAAAACAGTGGAAGCACATCAATTAACATACTTTAATTTTTTTACTAATGATTACATCCACTGTATGTTGTTGTATTTTCCAATTTTCAGTACTATTTGCATCACTTGGACTTTGTTTCTTTGTTCTATTCCCCCCCTTTTTTTTTATTAGATTTCAAGGAAATGAGGGAGCCCGGGATTTTACAAATTCTCAAATGTGCATTGCAGACCAAATCTAGGACAAAATGCCTACTGAAAAATAAACTCTCACTTTTAGTCCTATCCAACTGGAGTAAATGAAAGAAACAAGGCTAGAAAGAGCAATCTAGACATACCATCTACATCATCAAAGTTAGCATATGATATGATGCTTAGATCAAAAGATTTACCTAAGACCATGAAATCTTTATCCACCTAAGATTCCAGTTTTACTTCATATGCATGTTTTTGTAATACTTCTGTCATACAGGCTATGCACACAAATATGTCAACAGAACATCAACAAAAGGCACCATTCAACAAACTTCAAAAGAAGTGAATCTTGACACTATTAAAGTCTAAAGGTCTATTATTTTAGATTGCTATATTCTTTAAAATGCATGGATTAGATTGGAGTTAGTTTTCTGTAACAGTACTAAATGCCAAGCCTGGCTTTTGATGTCAATGCTGATGTCTTTAAGGAAAGACCTATTTGGTCAAAAATGTTTATCATTTGATAATACTTACATACTTTGCAGCAGCTATAGTATTCATGTCCCTTTCCAGAAAAGCTAGTGTTTGTGTCTACACTTGAATAATGTACCTCACTGATTTCCTTGCCACAGCGACCTCAGTTTCAGTTTAGACTATGTGATAAACAAAATAATTAACACTTCATAGAAATACTACTAGATATGACCTGATAACACAAATGGTCAAACCCTTTCATAAACCAACGACTCTGAATTATTCAACTGTCGATCATTAAATCTTAAAGGAGATATGAACAATCTTCTATAAAATGCTCCAAATGACTTAAGCCGACTTGGTATCAACGTAAACCAGAAACAATTTCCAGTGGCCCAGCTTCATGTTTTGATGACTAACTATCAAGTAGGGGGCAAAGACAAAAATTTATAATATAGAATTGAGAGCTAAGGCTTCCCATTAATACTTCAATGGCTTCTAAGTAAATATACGATTTGCAGGCCTTAGAGAGCACTTTACACTTTCTTACACCGTACAGCATAATTAGGAAAACATATTCTCCTTTAAAAACAATTCATTTCATGTGTTCAAAACTTCAAAATATATGCATAATTATACTTTCATATAACATATGATTTTTAGGATTGATTTCATGTTTCACTAGTAACTGTTCTTTCTGTGCTCTACGCCCATCTAACACAAAAACTTGCTTGCTATTCACAGAATCCAGCATCTAACAACAATTCATTACTCACTGTGGCACCTCATCTTTTTCTAATAAAGTGAAAGTACCATAGATTACAAATCTTCCAGAGGCCAAATTGAGATATAAATCAAAACAAGACCATTTAAGACAGCAGCATTTCAACATATTACATGTTGAACTTGGCAGAACCTTAGTTAATAACCAAAAAGGCCTAAAAGCCCTACAAAATTTAGTTATTAACATACAAGAATGACTTCAAATTAAACTAACTGATTTAAGGACAGCAAATTTGAAGATGTATTTTAAAAGCTATTATGGTCAGACACAATAGGAAATTTCAACATCAAGAACCGACTCCATAAACCCTCACAAACCCTGAGTTTAGTGTTGAAAAAATCTCTTCATATGCCTCACCCTAGGCCTTAAAAACATTGACAGGCCCTAACTCGCCTCTAGAACCTGTTTTTTAAACGATATTAAGATTTCAACAAACAAAGGATATGAAGCTTTGCAGCTCACAATAAATACAATATGCACAGTGAATAACGGAAAATAAAGGCTATGAAGCTATGTATCTCACACAGAATATAATATGTAAAAGAAGTTAAAAGTATAGATATAGGTAAGCTGGTATTTGACGGGCATTTAAAGTCCCAGAACTTGGGACTGGGCTCCCCACCCAATAATTCTTCCAAAGGAAATATCAAGACTCTCAAATGTCATAATCCTAAATTTGGCATTCAATTCTCAATCAACATTAGCATACAGGCCTTGGCTTCAGCAAACTTATGGGCCAGTAAGATTTTATGTTCTAAGGATTAGTCATTTCCAATGCAACAATAATAATGATTTTAATTATTCGTCATAATCCTAAATTTGGCATTCAATTCTCAATCAACATTAGCATACAGGCCTTGGCTTCAGCAAACTTATGGGCCAGTAAGATTTTATGTTCTAAGGATTAGTCATTTCCAATGCAACAATAATAATGATTTTAATTATTCATATGGCTAGTAATATACTTTGTTGTAAGTGATATATTACAGCATACCTTTTCAATATTCCAGACGTTCTTCTTGCATATCATCCTTGTGCATGTCTTTCACAACGTTTTAGTCTTGGTTAGTCAAGGAAGAAGCTTGATCATACTTCTGAAGGAGTCTTGTGAACCACCACACTACTACACACTGTGTATCACAATTCTTTTTATGCACGCATAGTGTATCTTAGGTATACATGCACAGCTTCCAGATCTTTATTGCATAGACAAAGCTTGCTCCAGATTTCATATTTTTGTAACCTAATGCACTAAAAAGAACTGTGTAATCTTCATAACTTAGCTATCAAAAGTGTTGTTTGGCTTACATTCCTTAGACTACAACAAGCTTACAAGAGTTAGCATCCAACAATCATACATAAGCAGAGCTACTTCAAATTGGATCAGTCTTCACGTTGAATGTGTATCACTTTCAGCAAAAGGACCAAGTATTCATCCAGAACTCTTGATCAAGTCCTTCAAGTTAGACCACAGATACAACGTTCATATAGGTTGGCAGCCATTGCATTTCATCTTGGAATCAACTCATAAATTTGTCATGAACAAGGAGATTAATCCTTGAACAGAGCCAATGATAACAGAGGGTCTATAAGATTCATTTTCTGTGTACCAAATATGCAAACTCCAATTACTTTGAACCACACATATTCTCCAAGTATGAACAAAGCCAGGGAGTCGAAATCTTCTTAAAAAAAGCGGGTTGAACCTGTGTATAAATATTCACCTTAAACCATCATATGTTTTCCTTGAGATACCATAGACATGTTGCAAATACACTCATCAATTCAACCTCAAATTGGCTTATGTAAATACACTCATCAATTCAACCTCAAATTGGCTTATGTAAATACACTCATCAATTCAACCTCAAATTGGCTTTAGACAAGCCTACAACAAGCTATCATAGTGAATTTTAAAGCACAACGAATCTCGTACGATCTTATTTGTGTACATTAAACATCAGTTTTGCATAGATCAAGAGATACGGAGGAGATTAGCAGATTAAAAAAATGTACCACATCACCTGAGACTAAGAGGCAAAAAAAATTAATATAGAAAAGGCATTTTATAAGATTATACATGCACACAACTAGCTTTTAAATTGGATAACTGATGTTCAATAACCCTGAAACCACTTAGCTTGCTAAAAGCTCCAGGTCAAAGACCAGATTGTTGGATCTACCATGACTGGACTGAATCAAAACAACCCTATTCAAAATTACAAAGTAATGCCATCATTTTATCACTTTCAGAAACAAGCAACATACATAGACAAAGCAACATTGCACAACTACATCAATATGCTTTCACTATACTCCCGCAAAACCACTGTCAGTCACATGTATACATGGCAGCCACACTAAAGTTCTGTCCATATGCACTAGCTGTGTCTCAGACACTAAACTCGGCCATAGTCACCTCTGGTCCCTGCAATAAAACACTATCAACATTGCAAACCTCTGTCCATACTCTGCCTTCAATCTCTGCATTGCATTACACTAGCATATAATTCATCATCTGCTACAGGTATTCAACTCAGCATATACAAAGCTCATTACAAAGAACTGTGAGCAAAATAATGATCACAGCTACAGGTAGATACATCTAAAGGGTATATATTTATAACAAAACACCAACAATCTCATAGGTATGACAACCACTGCAACAACATAATGTTAACCAATTAAATGCACAACATTGCACATTTCCTTTTTCCTCCATAGGATCAAAATGATGCTATAGGTATGCTCTCGGATCAACCTCAAATAGCTCAGGTCCCGAATTACATTTGAATCACAATGCATTGTGCAACATTAGTGAAGGAAGTATATGATGATCTCAGCTGGCTATTAAATGAAAATTCTATATTTGTGGCAAAATTGAAAAAAGGAAAGTTTGCGTAATGGCACTCAGTGTTCTTCTATCTTCTGCCCAGTTTCACCTCGGTCAAGTATGCAAGATGATAATTCACCAACACTATAACATCCGCTTGAATGATTCAGTTAAAAGTCTGCGATTTCAGCAACCTGAATGAATAAACTCCTTGCAGGTGTAAAATGAGTGCAATTTCCGGAAATAAAACAATCCTCAGAAAATTATATTAGGGCAGTTTAAGAATCCTAGTCATAAGATTTTGAAAATTCAGAGGGACATCTACAACAACCTTTGTTACAAGTGGAAAGTTGCTCAAAAATGAAAGTGCACAGCATTCCTAAACATGCAACTCAAACATCAAAGTCAATGTCAGTAAATAATTCATGTGTTAGGGTTAATGATAAAGCCAGATTGGAGCACAATTGCTACTGTAAACCATACTTAGCAATTGCCAAACAAGCGAATGATTCTCAAAGAAAGCAATCTGACAGAGTATGGAAAGCAAACCCAGAAAAAAAACAAGTCAGTCCTAAAGCAATGATCCAAAGCTGCAATAAGAGTAGTACTTTCTCTTAGTCTACTTCAGCAAACCACCAATGCTTAGCTAGATATTTCTAAGGTATGAACAACAAAATAAGGTAGCAGTGAGCAATGGTTATACAGCAAGACACAATGAAATTTGCTATAATACAGAGTCATATAAGACAGTTTTGTAAACCCCATAAAAATACAGTAGTACATTTCCCCCACATAAGAAAGGGGTTGACTTCATTGTTGATTTTTTTTTTTTTTTAATTATTTTATTTTTTATGAACCTAAACAGGTTTCAGGAATTAAAAACAGAGATTAACTGAGTATACCCTTTTACAAAGTACAAAGCCATTCTGACTCTGATAGCACTCATCCCTAATTTTTTTTTCGTCGATGAACACATCTCCAAAATTAACCATTGCCTAACCGAGATCTGCTGTTTCCCAAAGAAAACAAAGTTCTTGCTAATGACAGTTTCTCAAGATCTAACGTATCTATTGGACTGAGATCCTCTCAGTATTTCGACATAAGACACGGATAATTTCTATGGATTTATTGCTACTGTTAACATTTATTTCCCATTAATATTTCTGCTACAGCTCACAACATACAGCATACAAAGGAGAGCCAAAAAGATATAGGAAACTCCGCTACAGGTTATAAATACTGAGCTTATTTCGATAAATGAGAAAGAAAATGAACAGAAGATCCAACAGAGGTATCCACATCAAGCTACACAGTGATTTTAAACTGGATAATTTTTCTGCCAAATCTTAGTGTTTGATTTGGCAGCATCTCAAACAATATAAAAACTAGAAAACCTTTAAAGTCATCCTATAAGAGAGTATCCCAAACAATCTAAAACTATCTTGACGAATGCAACATATACTAGGAGATTTGAAGGGATCTAGGGCAGAAAGAAATCGATTTCAATAACCTAATTACTCTGTATGCAGTCCATACAAAAGGCCCATGAACTGTTGAGGGGAATTTATGATAATTGCAAGGGTTCGAAATAAACCACCTTTGGAGAGATGTGACAGCTCTATCATTACAACTTTTGGTCTTATTGAACTCAATAAATGAATGGTCTGAGGTTCATAGCTGTAATGGTTATGAAAGCAATCAAGAACAAGTAATCTCAACTTCTCAAGCAAGAATAACCATAATACCATAAGAAATTATTATAGCAAATTGCTAAAACACAATTGAAAACTACAATGCCATCCCATAGAGATCACACAAAAAAAAATAAACTCATAATTGGCAAAAAGGTTTTACCCTAGAATCCGCAACAGGAAAACGAACTTCGAATGGTTGCTCAATGTTTATTTTAGACAATTGCAGGGTTACAATGAAAGCTCATGGCTCTCTTAGCCATTCAACAAATCACATAGCCAGATTCTTCTTCGCATCCTCTCCTCTTGGGAGAGTGCAAGGGTATTTGAAAGGAATCAAGACAGCAAAGAGATGACTTAATATAACCATCGCAGCATTCTGACAGCAAGGCTACATGCTGTCGAGAAATAGTTTTCCATCGCCTGACACATTGCAGGAATTAACAGATATATTGTGGGCATAACCATGCATTTTAAATTCGAAGCATCCACAAAAGGCATAGCAATAGTCAATGCACTGCAGAGCAGAGTGGTACCCTGTTCAATATTGTATATACAAAAACATAAACCACAAGTAAAAACTACAGCAGATAATATCATAATACTCAAATACTATTCCTGCAAAGCAGAACTACAGCAGCCCAAAAAGATGCCTCTTAAGAGTACAAAAAAAAAAAAAATAACTAGGATAGTGATCCAAGCAAGACCCTCCGGATATAAAAATCATCCCCATCAAGAATTTTATTCAAATTTAATTATAATAATGAACAAACCATGTAAACGGGCTTTAAACGCGTTATATAGCAGTAATTATAATAATGAACAAACCATGTAAACTTTAAATATGTTATATAGCAGCCAGCTTAATTATGCCGCCTCTTGGAAGTAATAAACCTGAAACTTTCAAACAAGTCAAGTTAATAATTGCAACAAAATAAATTCCCGGATGCCCATAGGCCCTAAGGGTTAAATATGCTCTGATACCATATGTAACAGCCCAAAATCAACATCTATTTAACTTATTAACATTAAATTTAAACAATGAAGAGTGCTTACCTGAGCTTACCTGTGCATGAAGTAGGCTTACCGCAACATGGTTTTGGGGACGACTCTCCTCCCAACCTTAGGCTCAATTGTGCAGGATGCTGCTACAACTGGCCACCTCCGAGCCCTCAATCAACAACTACTGCCAGTATTCCTAAGTCTCAACACTCTTCCAAGAGAGTGAAGACAGAACCTCAGAATGATGGAACAAGACCCCTTCCATTCTCCTCATCATTCCTTAAATAGAAAAAACATTGGATGGGAAACCACATGCACACCTCCATGTGTCTGCATGCCACATGCCCACCCTCCATGTGTCGGCATGCTAATTTTTGATGATTTTCTTATTTTATTTATTTTTATTATTATTTGTTATTTTGGTTTTTAGTATGTTTTTATTTTTATTACTTATTTATTTATTTATTATTTATTATGATTTATTTATTATTATTCCTTATTTTTATTATTACTTATTATTTTGTATTATTTTTATTAGTTATTATTATTATTATTTATTAAGTGGTTTATTACTATTTTTCATTATTATTATTATTATTTATTAATTATTTTTTTTGTATTATTTTTTATTAGTTCTTATTATTTATTATTATTAAGGAGGGATGCTACACTCTTGCACAACATCATGTGCTCCGTCTAGGGCTTTTGCAATTCTCACTCTCCCTTTGAGACACTTCAGAGTGCTTTCTTTGCTCTGCTTTTTCCTTGCCTGTATGAAAACCTCATCACAGTTATTAACTCATTAGAACAAATATCATCATCATCATAACTCTATATATTATATATTATAATATTATATATTATATTCTTATATCCCTGTAGGATCAGGTCCATTTGCATTTTGCATGCACTGTCTCAAGTTATTTTCTTTCTGCAAATTCTTTCTTTGAGAGTAAAACCCTTCTCCTCTCTGTTCTGCCATGTCTTCGGATTTTAAAATCTTCCTTGAGAATGAAATTCTAAACTCTCTCTGCTATCTTGCATTCTGTTATCTTTAACCTCTTTTGTCCTTGGCCATTTGCCCTCTGCAACTTTTCCTTTGCTATCTTACCTCTTTACTATTACCAGCGTCTGTCTTCTTCCAAGACCTGTTTCCTCCCTACGAAACCTTGAGACCTTTGCACACAAAACACGTTTGTTTCGTCTTTTTATCCTGCCAGTATTTCTAATTACCAGCTCTGTCACCTTGGTTTCTCACACTCTTCTTTCTCAACACGCAAAAACTCCTTTCTGTAGGAAATCTTTTCCCACTCTGACACCACATTGATGAAAACGAAATCAGGGGTCTCTTCGTTTTCAATATTTTTACAGGCTCGACCTTGGGACTTGTGGCTTATGGGCCAACGAGTCCTTCATATTCTTTAACTACAGATTATGGCTGCCGCTCTTTCTCCAACATCTTGCCCCCATTTTCACTTACTCCAACCGTAAGAAGGTTTACCTGCATCCAATCCTACAACCGCTTTGCTGCTTGTGGATTTTATAAGTTTGGGGTTTTTAGAAGATGCATCGAACACATCTATTCCCAAGCCCACTTGTTGCAAAATTATTCTATCACTGCCACAGAGAGCAGCGAACAATTACGGGGCTTGTCCCCAATGGAATTTAGTCTTTTCAACAATTTCGGTCATGGTTAAACATTACCATATCCACATGTCCCGGACACAAAAGAACACCCAAAACTACGTATGGTAAATAGCGTGCTGTACTCATTCAATTCAGAAACTTTGTGTTCATCGCATCACAGATTACCAATAATACCCATATGATGGGGGAATCGGCGAAGCCTCGGGCCTGCCCCATCCTCGTCCTATGCCACTGCTTGGCTCTCCGCTGGACATGAAAGCGTTGAACCTGTGCTTTCAAATACTCATTCTAAAATTTGAGATCATAAACAGATTTGACAGACAACTCCCTGTTACTTCTCACGTTAGAACAAATGTTTCATCTTAGAGATTACCTGCAATATATATATTTGATTGATGCAGAGGATTGGGTCCTTCACACAAGATAATTACACATATGCAGACAAAAATTCACAATGAAGCATTTCTGTATAAATTCACAAAAACAGGTTTTTATTATTTGCAACTCAGTTACGACGACACACTTGTCCAATTAACCATGGGCAGATCGAGTCACAAAAATCATAGAACTATTACAGTTTTCATATGCAGAATCTTTATTAGCATATTATCGTCACCTCCACGGCTTGACCATACAAGGATGGTTGTACTCTGCCCTGGCCCTCTCACTTTGTCGGGCCTTTCCCATTGGGTCCCTATAATACTAGTGATTACCACATTACTATTGTAGTTGTACCCCTTATTAATATCGTTGTGCCCCTATTGCCCCCATATTGTTATTACTGTGCCCCATAGAATCCCTCTATTGTTATCTTTGTGGCTTTATATTATTATTGTTAGGTCGGCTAGGTTATATTGTGACTCCTTAGACTCCTATATATAGAAAGGAGGTTTTGTCATTTGAATCATCAAAGAATTGTTCATTTATGTAATGTAAAGAAGGTTGCCCCCTCGAAGAGGCTGAATTTTAAGGTGTTGATCTATCTTTTCTATCTTTTGCTTGAGATGGTTTCATAACATTTGGTATCAGGGCTTTAGATTCTAGGGTTTTGCTGCTCCAAACAGGTCATCGTGGAATTTTCGCCATAACTTTTTTCTGCGATGTTTCAAAAGCTAAAACAAAAACCTATTTGAGAAGACATCGCGCTGAATCTTGGGTATGAATTTCAGAGCTTTTTGCGCTATATTTGCAGAGATATGATATGAGGAAGTTGGTCTTTTTGCAGACTCCTGAATTACATTCCAAACAGGTGACCTGGGGAATGTTAGCCTCCTGCTGCCACAGGTTACCCATTTTTCATGATTGACATTTTACAGGCCAAATATGTCATACTTTGCATGCTGCAATGCTCCATATTTGCTAAACAGTCACCAAGCAAAGAAGGCTACTCAGAGTTCATCTAACTTCTTTCCAATTTTGAAAAGTCATTCCAATTTTATAGAATTTTCAGCTAAAGGGAGGTCCAAACAGCTTAATCTTGGTCTCCCTAGGTTTCAATTTCCTGTTTTAGAATATAGAGAATGAAAATCTGTCCAAATAGCTTAACCTTGGCAGATGCTTAGATAGGTAGAGAATCAAAGGAGCCCAACTGCTTAATCTGGGCCCTTGGAAGAAATAAGGGTAGTTTGTAGATAGGAAAGCATAAAAAGAAAAAATTGAAATGATGGGTCTGCAAATCTAAGTGCACCCAAACCAAAAGAAGAAAAAATGTTAGGTAAATAGGCTGGGTAGGTAGTTTTGAGGTTGCAGAATCTTGATTTCTGATCAATTATATGTTGTCAAAGTGTCATCTCTACTCAGGGCACAATCACCAGGCAATTTTATGTGAAGGAGATCAAATCAGGCATAACTAACTTCCCTTTCTCCATCTCCCCCAAATCATTAACTAATTTCCCCAAAAGAGGTCAAGATCTGCTTGATATCTCTTAGTTTCATCATTTTCCATGTCATTAGCCTGAGTGAAGATCTGCTTCACTCAAATAGGATCCATACTTTCTCTATAAGGTTCTATCTCCCCTTTGAAGCCTAAGATCTCTGAAACTTAGCACTTTCTTGTCATCTCCATATTAACTACTGACATTATTATGGAACTCCCTATGTTTTCCCCATCCCCCTACTAAAACTATGTAGAAAATCCCCTTATGTAAATATCCCCTCCCCCTAGTTGAAATATAACCATAAATACTTCTCTGGGAATTACTAAGTCACCTGGACTTTAGTAAGAACCCTCCTTCTGCATAAATTTCCATTCTTCCAAACACTAAGAAAACCCTTTCCAAATGCTAATAACCCCCTCACGCATTCTTCTTTGGAAATTATTAATGTTTGTTTGATAAATTTCCACCGCGCAAAACACAGTTAACCCATTTTCTAAAGTTTAAAACCTACAACGCCGCGAAAAATTAAACCTTTAACGCACGCACGCTTTTACTAAATCTTGCGCATCTCCCTTTTCCATCCACCGTCAGATCGCCTCCCCCAGATCCGACGTCCCTTGTTCACATTGGGCACCCGATTGTGGTGGTAGGTTACCACCCGATGTCCGACGGTTTTACCGTCGTACACCGGGACAGGTGGAAGCCTCCCATTGCATCGGGCCGCCCCTGACAGAAACCACCCCCTCCCCTCACGTAACAGGAGCGCCACCTCACCCTGCCACGTCGCCTCCACATCACCTCACCCAGACTGCGCCCAGCCCACGTCACCCTGCCACGTGTCTCGCCACGTCACCCCGCCGTACTGCCACGTCACCTTGATGACGTCAGCATGCTGACGTCATATCCGAACCAAGGGACCCCACCGCTGACGTTAGCATGTTGACGTCATCCGCCGTACTGCTGACGTCATCAGCCAGAGAACCGAAAATTCGCGCAAGCGCAAAAGTCGAGCTTCGGAGCCAGTTTTCGAATCGCGCATCGCTGCGGGAAATAGGCCATATTGGGGAATCTTTAGGGAATATTTTGCTTCCTTGGCCCGTTTTGCACCAAAAAAGCTCGAAACTGCTCGATTTTTCCAAATTAAACCAATTTGAAAACAGAAAGAGACCAGAGACAGAGATTAAAGAGTATCAGATCAAGTTTGCAGATAGAAAGCACGCCAAAGAGTATCAGGAAGCGGCGAAGACCATCAATGTAGCAGCAAAGTGTATCAGAGGAGATTTTTTCAAGGCTTGAGGCAAATCCAACATTAAAACGGAAGCTCTGAAAGTCAAGATGCAAGTGAAGACGCATTGAAGGCTCACCAGCACAAACGATTGCACATTAAACTCATTGAAGATCAATGGACCAGACCTCAAGGCACCATTATGACAGAACCACTGCACCAAGCCACACAGGACACCTCATCAACTCAACTTGATTCAGTTTCCTCTAGCGCAGCCCAAAGGATTTACTTGCATTTAATTCCAGCAATGATTAAATTTTAGAAACGCTTTTTGTCAGACCTATTTAGGTTAGTTGTAATCAATGACTTCAGATATTTTGCTTATATATACCACCCTGAAAAATGGAGCATGGGTTGGTTGGTTGGTTTTGTTCATCAGTAGCTTGATCTTTGTTATTTCGATCCTTTCTCTCAAGCAGAGACTCGCACTGTAACTGTGATGCTTCTATAACCAAAGATTGTTGAAAGCATGGATTCTGTAACTGTCTGTTGTGTTTAACTGGCCGAGGAGTGATTGTGGAATTCTTGTGCTTCGACATGTTTCAATAAGTGCTTCTTAACTCTGTTAGTTTTATTCATGTGTGTTTTATCAGAAATCTGGCTTTCTAAATTGCAGAAAAAAAGAATAGCTTAGGATTTGCTTAATTGCACCTTAGGCTCAATTTCTGTGATTTTTCATGTTTCATCAGGAATAATTATGAAAATGCATACTTAAATGATCTTGTTTACACTGTTTCTTTCACTTATGAATGATAATTTAGGAATTCTTAACTGCTCCTAGATAACCATTCTTTCACTTCTCCTCTCTGTCAGTTTTGATGAAAGATTCTTAATTTCCTTTTGTCTCTGACCATCATTC